>BPTQ01000006.1:180339348-180517464 GCA_019973895.1 Chrysanthemum seticuspe
TGCTATAAGCTGTTGAAACACACTGTGATATTAAATAAAAATAGAACAACTAACTCTGATATTTGAGTATGTGTTTAACTAAAGAAAGTATAAGACAAATACGATATATTAAAAATTTGATACTGCTGCTATAAGAAAAGTTAATGCTGCTATACATCTATCTTTTCATCACTATTTGAATATAGATTGAAATTACTATTTGACATGTATGTCAGTGTGTTATACATCTATCTTTTCAAATAGATACTCAAATATGTATGTCAGATACTATATTTTATTTTATTTTAGCTCTTATTGAATATAAATTCAAATTACTTAATAAATGTAAACAGATACTCAAATATATACGTCAAAGTCAAAACTAATATTAATATATATACCTCATTAGAACATGCAATTATAAAAAAAAAATTGATTTTGCTTTTAAATAGGATGTGAATATTAATATTTTGTTTAAGAAACTGTGATATTAAAACAAAGTCATATATTAAGACAACAAACTCTAATATTAAGGCAATATCATATATTAAAAAATGTGAAATTAAAAAAAAAAAAAAAAAAAAAAAATCAATGGAAACAAATATGATAATCACTATATGTATACGTCATAGGTCAACTAACTCTGATATTAAGAGAATATTAATATGTATACGTCATACATTAAGACAAACTAACTCTGATATTAAGACAACTAACTCTAATATTAAAATTTAATTTAGTTTTTATAGAAAGTGATAATTAATATTTTTTTTCAGAAAATCTGATATTAAGAAAATATCTTTATTAAGAAAAGTAACTCTGATATTAAGACAATATTAATTTAAAAATAATATTTTAAATAACTATATTTATGAAATATGATAGTTATATTCATTAATTTCTTGTGTATAGTCAAAATCAACTTTAAAGATTATCTGACATATATGTAAGTTGGAAATTACTTTAATTTCTTTGATTTTCTATGACATATATGTCAGTTGGACATAAAAGTAAATATTTTGAGTCTCGAGAAGATATTTTTCAACATTATAAAATCTGACATGTACGATAGCGTGTTATGCATGTATGTTTTCACAGATAGTCAAATTACTTAATGAATGTAAATTTCTTTGATTTTGATTTTAAATATTTTGATTTTAAACTATGATTTTAAATATTTTAAATATGTTATGCAATCTTTGTGCTTTAGCAATGACTCTTCATAGGCCGCATATTTTGTACTTTTAGTTATGGTTTATTGTCATTTCAGGCAGTAACCCGCTTTTCAAAGAAAGAACAGAGCCATACTTTATCATGTTTTCAAAATTCCATGCTCTGATTCTATAAACATTTATCTGCTGAAAACTAACTGCTTTGAAAAATAACTCGGACTCTATTTTTGATAATCATCTGGACTTATTTGTCAAAATATCTATCTCTCAATCAACAACCTATGTCATTGATTGAGGGGGAGAATGATTTCAATTAAATTAAAAAGTTATTTGTCATTCAATTGTTTTTCAAAAGATATTCATGCATGTTTTATCAATGGAGTTTAAAGTCTTAAAATCCGATCCTTATCAGTTAAAACGCTTTCATAATCTAGTCACAATTCTCCTTAAAAGCTTTCAAAATCAATTTAAATCTATAAGAGATCACAAATCTCAAATGATTTGATAATTGTGATCGGGGGAGAATGTGTGATTTAAATTGGATTTAAACTGATAATTCGGTAAATGGTTTTATAAGGATGTACATGCTCTCCTTCCCACATGTGACAAACGATTTCAAATTTTCCATGCACATGTTAAGGGGGAGCATCTATCTTAAACCTATGATTTGAAACGTGATCACTTATCTCAATGTGCAGGTTCCCTCTAGTATGTGCAAAAATCTTTTCAAATCTCGAGGCACATACTGAGGGGGAGCAAACTTATGAAAACCTCATCCTTCCCAAAAATGCTTTATCTACTTGTCTTGACTAGGGAAGTGATGTTGATATCTTTTAGAAAATGGTAATCAAAGAAGTTAATTCTTCCTCTTGCCTCCGTGTGCAAAACGATTTCAAACATTTGATGCACATGTTGAGGGGGAACACTTGTTCTAAAAATATCAAAAATAATTCAGGTACAAAATGTTTTGATAATATATCACAAGTATCTGGATTGATTTTCAAATGGTTTTCAATTGGTTCAAATGGCAGATGAACAATACCAAATAGACCGACCAATTGTTGGATCATAATATTTATTGTGTTGATGATTCGGGTGGTCTTGGATGATCAAAATACATGTTTGCCATAGTTAGAGAGTTAGTAGAGAGAGAGGGTGTTCTTGCTAGAGGTTTACACAAAGGGAGTATTAGATTGAATGAGAAGCACCACCCCTTCCATGGATGGAAGGGGTATTTATAGTTACAAACATACCGTCCTCCTATCGGACTGTGGATCAGGCATACAGTGGGTAAAGACCCATCCTTCCTCCACGGTGTTACACTACGCTAAACTAAACTAATAACTAACTAATAAAACAGTAAATAACGTAACTAACGATTTGTCTACGAGCTAACTTATGCTAGATAACACTTGGGGTGACCGACTCTTTACTATGGAATTTTCTAATTCCTAACAATCTCCCCCTAAGGGAGGTCACCCCATGTTTTACATTTCGAATCCTAGCATTCTATTCTTGACTTTGTTCTTGAGCTCGTAGACTTCAATTCTTCAATTCCGCAATCTTTGTGCTTTAGCAATGACTCTTCATAGTCCGCATATTTTGTACTTTTAGTGGAGGCCTTTAACTGATCCACATCTTTGATGATCTTCGAGCTTTCTTTGAGATCATCAGCCACAGTAAATCTCTGGATCACCCTTTGTTGTGCTGCCTTCATGTGATGTTGTGACTTTTGGACCGACATGCTCACACATTTGGATCATGACATCTTTTCATCAGAGTAGCGGAAGCCTTACTGGTTCATGATATTTGCAGCAGCGTAGCAGAAGCATAGTATAAAAATATCAGAACCAGGTTATGTAGATATGCACCAGTCATGATTTCTTCAATTAAGTGTGGTTGCTGTGAACATGCGGCATTGGATTGACTCCTCAATTCTGATCAACTGCAATCGTCGGTGTGTACCTGCATACGGCAGTTAGCAATAAAGCGCACGAAAGTGTCTTTGATCACTTTTGTTGAATTGAGGTACACGGCCCACGGTTCCCCGTTGATCAGTACAAGTACTGCCTGTGATCAGGTAGGATTCCTAAGAATCTCCTTGACAGGGTTTCGCAGCTGTTCTAGCTGTTCTCAAACCGGAACGTCTCAAAGAAGACAACAAGGAGTGAGTGAACCAGCGAATTGAGATTCACTGATTGATGAAAAATTGATATGAAAACAATCGCGTATTGCTTAGAATAAAGAGTTTTGCAATACGACGAAGATTTTATGAGAAAGATTAATTTTCAATCAAAACACTTTTTGTATTTGAAAATAGTACACAATCGACGTGCTAGCGAAAAGAAGAGATTCGCACATCGAACGGTTTTTCTAAAAGTATTTTTTTCAATCAGAGATACTTTTTGTGTTTGAAAACATGAATACACATTCGACGTGCTAGAGAAAAGAAGGTTTGCACATCGAACGGTTTTTCCAAAAGTATTCGTCAATTCCAATCCTGGACCAAGGTTGATTCAAGATTGAATCTCCCTATCGTTTCTATCCAGTTGTCACAAGTTTGATCTTACGAGAAGATCTCACATGTCACCCACCAAGAGCTTGTTTGATGTTGGCTCTAGAAGGATTTCCATCTTCATTGTGAATACTTTACATATCACTCGGATGTTCTGGCAATACCACAAGGATAATGCGTAGGACTCTCAATATCTACTTACTTTCCACATTGTGTGAAACAACAAGTCTTCATTAATTTAGTGTCCTAATGAGATATTGTGGATGATCTCTTGGCTCTAGACTCAATTGTGCATATTTGGTTCCTGAGCCGGAGACTAGGGAGAGGGTCTCCTTCTTCAATATCAACAATCTCTAAGAGAAAGTCGATAGATAATGTCGGTTCCCTGTGAGAATGAAACAAGCCCTTTTAAGAGGAACTTGAGTAGCTTGGGAAGTTTAGTGCAGTGCGTCACTGGGTCCATGACGTCTTGATTTCAATACCAGCGTTACCTTGGTAACCACTAGTAGCATATGTATTGAACCCGGTTACTGCCCTAAGGTTGAATTATTGGAGGGCTATTTCTTTTCACCCTTTTCATATTCATTTCTTTTTCATTCTTCAACCCCTTCAGTGCTTACCGAGACTTCATAACTAGAACCTTGTTGGGTTTATTCCAGTACTAGCTCTGTCTCAGTCCGCACTCTTCCCATATTCTCATTTTTCTCCTTTTTTCATCATACCTAAGGACTTCTACACTATCTAGTGGATTGTCCCTGGGTAGATCCCTCCGGTTCTGGCGGATCGTGGGAACGAATACCTAACCTAACCATCCTTATAACACCATGCATAAAGTAAATTGGTCGGTCTTTTGGTATGGTTCATTCCTTCTTTGAAACCAATCGAAAAATCATTTGGAAAAACAATCAAGGTACTTGTGATACGAGATCAAAGCATTTTGTACCTTAATAGTTTTGATCATTTTAGAAATGCTCCCCCTCAACATGTGCATATGATTTAAAATTGGTTTGCACATGGAGGCAAGAGTTATTTGAAATAATTTCTTTGAAATAATTTCTTGATCACAATTTCCTTAGAAAAAGCCATTTGAATTTCTTTGGTAAAATTCTCCCCCTCAATATGTGCATAGGATATTTGAAAATATTTTATCACATAGAGGCAAGAGTTAATTTGAAGCACATCCACAATCACAAGAGCCATTAAGAAACCATTTGAAAACTCAATCAAGGTACTTTATAAATCACTTTAAAAAGCTTTCGTACCTCGATAGTTTATTTGTTCCCCCTCAATATGTGCTTCAAGATTCGAAAGCGTTTAGCACATATGAGAGAGCAGCGTGCACACTTAAGTCAAAACGATCACCTTTTATCAAATTTCATTATTAAATCACAAATTCTCCCCCGATCAAAAATATCAAACCCTTTGAGATTTTGGATCCCAAGTGATTTAATTAGGTTTAGAAAACATGGGAGAAAATGTGGCCTTGTTTAAATACTCATCTGGTTTTTGGATAAATCCTCATCCTCAACATGTGCATTATGTATATTGAAATCGTTTGGCACATGGAGGCAGGAGTGCCTTTGAAGGACTAAAACCAACTCCATTAAAACAGATTTGAGATTTAAATCACGATCTCTCACCCGATCAAAGATTTCAAACCATTTTGAGATTTGTGATCCCAAAAGATTTATATAATTTAGAAAATTTTGGGGAAAGATATGGCAAGATTTGATTTTGAAAAATGACAGATAAGGACCATATTTAGACATTAAAGATTGTTAGTGTCAGGTATGATTGTTTTAAGAGACCTTTAAGTAAAATAAAACAATTTCACAATCAAACAAGAACAAAAAAAATTTCATTTTGACAGATCTTTGAGTTTTAAAGAAAATCATACCATGACATAACATTAAATCTTTAGATCACCACATAATTTCGTACAAGCGGACTTCTGATGAAATATTGTTTGAAAATATTTTATTTTAAATCACTCTCCCCCTCAATCGATGACCGAAGTTGATAATTGAGTGACTTAGGTTTTGATAAAAAGAAGTCCGGTGATTTTCAAAATTTAGTCCAATTTATTTTCAAAACAATATTTTTCCATTTTCAAAAACAATATTATTCAAAGTTTTAGAAAAATGGTATCATCACTATTATCCCTGCACAAAGATACGTTAGGTGGATGAGAAGCTTCCGTTTTTGTTGCTGTAGGGTTTGGAAGAAAAACCATCTGCTGATGCAGTGAGACTTCTTTTTACGTTGCATTTTGAATGCCAACTGAGGTCAAATTAAGCTTCGTTTCTTCAATCACTTAGAAGAAAACCATCTGCTGATGCAGTGAGACCTCTTACGTTGCATTTATGCCAACTCTCCATAGAAGTCCAATTAAGCTCCGTTTCTTCATTTGTCAACCCAAGATATAGTTACCCTTTCCTTTCGGCATCCAATCATCTTCAATTGTGGGATCCGGATCGGGAACATTCTTTTATACCAATATACCTGCATACGTTAGTGAACACACATACAAATATATGGTGGTCGACATCACCAAAACAACACTCGACTGATAAAAGTCAATGCAACATATCAATCAGATCATATAAATGTATGGGAATATTGTGATCATCAAACTCTAATCATCTAATCCTAGCAATCATATCCTAGGCACCTAGTCCTTCAACATAGGTTAACATCATTTTTAATTAAGCATATTAGGATAATTAAGAAAGCCCGTTAGATGATGTAGATTTGAAAAAACATTATCCCCCTCAATCCATGACTCATTTTATGAAAAGTTTAAAAGCGCTGAAGTCATTGATTGAGTTTTCAATTTTACAAAAACTCTGAATCTGATTGTTTTAAAAGCAACTCATTTACCACCATTTTTGAAAACACCAAATATTTTTCTGAAGAATTTTAGACGGAAAAACATTTGTGTAGGAACAGCAGTCCTTCGACATACTTTCCTTGTTTTGTTTTTAGGATAAGTGCACGAAATATTTTGAAAATAGATTAAGCGTAGCACTTTCCTTTCTTGAAGAACGAGTTGCTATATGAAATAATAGCAAGCCATGGTTAAAGCGCGGGTCACAGTCTAAAATAACTGTAAGCCATATTTTGAGACATGTTTTGGAAAAGAATATTTACACCTCCTGCTCGAACTTCATCTATGGTCCCGTGCCATTATTGAATGACATTTCTAAGACCGTAGATGTTATCGATACCAGAAGACATGTCTAGAGAAAACATATTTTTGGTATTTTTGAAATTTTCTGATTTTTATGGATTTTTGAAGATTTTATATTTTTCTATTTTCTTTTTGTTGGTTTTATATTTTTGTATTAGGTTTTTTTAATAAATATGTACAATGATAAAGTAGATGATATAGTATAAGAAGATGATGATACGAGTACCGAGATAACGATATCGAGCAGCCCCTTTGTAGATAGAAGTCATCGTCTCTTAAACATTCACCACCAAAGCATCCTAGGCTCCGGAATAGAAGATAGAACATGAGCCTTTGAGAAAGAGAGACTTTGGCAGCTTCCCCCCAAACCGAAAATCCATTAGATGAGCAGATTCGAAGCTATATTTCAAGCTTGCCTTAGCCAGGTGCACAGAGAAGCACACCATTATCATAAATCCCGCTGCTCCTTTTAAGAACGATAATCGAGATTCTCCGTTCGGGGTTATATCATCAAGATAGAACAGCAGCTACGTATCATCCCACATTTAAATAATCTTCTCAATTTTCATACCCACTGAAGTCTGAAGCGATCCATTCCAAAAAGGTGTCAAGAGAAAAATTCCCCCAAGTAGTTGAATTGATGTAGTCAGTCTCTTTGTATAATGCTCAAGAACTCTACCGAATACACATCATGAGGGGAATGAAAACACTTCCCCATGTTCACATTTTTCTTCCCTGATGATCATGTATGAAGCTCAAGAACCCGAAGTACACCAATACCCAAAAGCTCTCCCGAATACACATCATGAGGGGAATGAAAACACCTTCCCATGTTCACATTTTTCTTCCCTGATGATCGTGTAAGAAGCTCAAGAATCCGAAGTACACACATTCCCACCGAAAGAATAACTGATAACACCTCCCTCATGTTACACATTTATCTCCCCTGAATATGTCGCACTTGTGTACCTCTTTTATCTTCAGAAACTTTCTTTTACATCACTTCCCCCACGTCGTTGGAATACTAACACTAAAAGCCTTGATGAGTAAAACCTTGAGTTTCTCTGCGGTCATGACATTTGTTTTCCCGGGATATCTTTAATCACTTAGAAGTATTAAGCTCATCAAGTTTACTCGCCATGAGTCAAACCTTGAGTTTCTCTGCGGTAATAACATTTGTCTTCCCGGGATATCTTCAGTTACTTAGAAGTATTAAGTTCATCAAGTTTACTCGCTTTGTGTTTAGATGTGTGTCTCCTTGCCCCTTTCTGGTTTTGATACTTGAGAATCAGCAACAAATATAAGCCCAAATACTTGAAATCTTTATGAGAAGAACACTTGAACTCTTGTGAGAATCAACTTGCTGAAGACTCTCTCTGACTATTTTTATCAACCCTTATGTAGACAATTTGAAGTGACCACTGATGAAGAAAAACCGATATACCCTACTTGAAACTGAAGTCAACTTTCCCACATTTGTATCTTAAGCTTGCACCTAATGATGGAAGAACGGTGTAGAGAATTTATGCTTCAAGCAAATCTCTAAGTACTCACTACCCAAACAAAGTATGAGACATTAACACCTCTTGCGATTATCCACACCGTCATATGCGTATGACACTGAGTAAAACAAAGTAACTCCTAATAGTGATAGTTAACCAGGTCTTCAACCATCCACCTCGACTGCTGGTAACTAGATAAACCAAGTCTTCAACTCAAATTCTTAAGCCCGAGCAAGTTATCAAATAAGAACACGCCTTTGTGAAAGTCAACTTCAATCTCAAATAAGTGATAAATGATTAACTCCGAAGTAATCAACTTGTGTCAAATGTCCAATACGAGAAATAGTCAATAACAACGTCTCGAGGAGTCACTGCTAAAGAATATGAGCAAGTCTAATTGGGGATTGAATCTGACTTATACCTCTCTCCCAATTAGTGCTCTCCCCTAAACCGACAATCTGTTTGATAGATGCCCAGATTAAGAAGAAGTCTTTAGATCGTTAAATGAAACTCGTCTTTAGTCTTCTAACATGTAGCAGAAAATGGAGAACAGACTGTAGACTCGACCTTCTTCAATATTGTGCAGTTGGGGAATAGATAGTTAACATCTTCAACTCACACCAAAAAGCATCACACCAAAAAGCATCCCAATTAACTTACATCTTGCAAATCCCCTTAACTAAAATCCCTCCCAATCAAACAAGAACAGAAAGATGTTCATCAAGGAAATCAGCAATCAGGCCGCAACGAACACACAAGATGGTAACACCAAACTACCAATCACATCAAACAAGAACAGATAGATTGTTTGGAATCATCATGTTGATGTATATGTGAAGCATTAACCGGAAGCACTTTGTCGATAAACTCATCAATCCGAGTGAAGATGTCAACCAACGGCTCTTAGAAGAGAAAACTCCATGTGAAGATGACCCGATAAGAAGAAGCTCGGTTCTTACATGAGTTTAGAGCCGTATGACCATTTATATTCTCAAATATCAATCAACAATGCAAAAAATTCACACTTCTTCTCCCCCTCAAGAATTGCATACGGAGTTGCCATTCTTGATTAAACAAGTGAATATCTTAAACAAATGTAGTCTATTCACACTTCTCCCCCGCAAAATTAGCACATGATGTCGCCATCGTCATATTAGTTGAGCAAGTGGAATAAGAAAAACAATCAACATTAGCCCGGTTCACTTGAGAATTGAAGCGCATGGAAAAAGCATGAAGCATGTTGATGAGAATGGTCATAAATAAGAAGATTTCTCTTCTTGCAAAGATAATGTGCACTGAAGCGTACACATTTCTTTTCTTTGAGGAACGAGGCTTGAACTGAAGTATTCAAAAGTCATAGTCTCTCTCTTTACAGCTCTCTTAGCAAAACATGTAATCAACCCATTATCATTCAGTAGGCTTTTTGTAGTGACAGCTGATGGAGAAAACCCGATATAATGAATTTGACCCTGAAGTAAACTACCCCGAACTCGTGACTTAAACTTGCACATATGTAACAAAGAGCGGTGCCGATTTCCATTAGCATCTCTAAGTACTCTCTATGTACTCTATACTCTTCAACCAACCAACCATCAAGTATAAGACGTACATTACCTCTTGAAAATCCACAATTCAATGTGACACTGAGCACTACAATGTAACTCCTTAAAGTGATAGTTATATTGTTGAGGTAAGAGCCCAGTTCCCCTAAGTGGTAAAAGAAAAGGTAAAAGTCACCCAACAATAACTAGATTTCCAAGTCTTCATTTTTAATAATAAGCTCGAAAAAGGATCTTGAAGAATCTTCATCCAACCATCCCCGATACCTTCAGATACTAAGTACACTCGCCCGTGATATTTCACTTCAACCTCAAATAAATAATACCGAATTAACGCCGTTGTCACATCTTCTGATTAAAAGCTCAAATCTAGCCTCCTTTGACTTTTTAAGTGAACTATGATAATGGTTTCATCCCGACCATGGTTAAATGCACATAACCCCGTAAAACCTTGTAATAACCATACTGCCATGACAAATATCCAAACACACATCCAATTCATGAAGTACACCCTTTTAGCCCTTCTTTGAAGCAAAAACCGTAGCACCAGCATCAGATAAGATCCAGAATTACACTTTCCTTTCTCCAGGATGGTTCTATCATTATGGGATTTTACAATTCCATGGTTTAAACCGAGAAATAGATTCTTTCGCGGGATTTTACAAAACCAAGAATAAACCGTAAGAAAGATCCGGAAATGCACTTTACTATTACCAGGATGTTTCCATTGTCACGAGATTTTACAAGTCTATGATTTAAACCGAGAAATAGGTTCTTTCGCGGGATTTTACAAAATCAAGACAAAACCGTAAACAATGTCAGCTTGAATGTGTAATGACAACTTTGGTTTCGGTGAATATCTGTTTTTAGGGGAACATGTAGTGGTTTAGCAACTGTTCATTGTCCAACATCAACAACATCATCAACCATCCAATTAACACTTTGGTAAAAACATCATTCACGCATTCTGTCGGCAATAGTGGTGACCACATGGAGAAGTAAACCCGATATACCAAACTTGATCATGAAGTAGAATTCCCCAGATTTGTTACTTAAACTTGTACTCATCCTCGTGAAAAAGAAACGGTGTACCCAATGTACAAGACCTCTTGACATTCTCAACTGAGTGAGACACCGAAGTGATAGTTACGTTGTGGGTTAAACGAGAAAGAATCATAAACGTAATTAAATAGCCAAGTCTTTATCACCCTCAATAAACGCCCAAACAAGTCATCTTCGCGGAAGGGTAGAAAGAAAGAAGACGAAATAAGTAAACGCGCCCGGAAAAACTCACTTCAAATCCAAATAAGAAATACCGAGCAATAAACAACCCCGTAGTCAACTTTCTTCAATAAACGATTCAAGGCGTGAAATAATATATTTCGTGAGAATGCATAAACCAAAGTATCAATCCCCATAACACAACAAATCTCATCATCACACCATATCTTATTATCAAAAACTCATCAACAAATCTCAGATTATCCAAATCTCATATTATCACATCACATTTAACGATCCAAATATGAGAAGCCCATCAGTCCATCATCCAAATCCAAGTCAATACATTCAGTAAACATTCAAGCCCACTTCTGTTCCATAATTCAAAGCCCAAGTAATTTATGATCCAAAACCCGGTCACAATATTCGGCGCATATGATAATCTCTTTGGTCCATGAAATAAGTTCCACTTCCAAATCTGTCAAGCCCAATTGCATTATTGTCTAATTCAACTAAAACGGACATGCAAATAATCACGGAGTACAAAAACAAGAACCAAGATCATGTGACTTCAAATATTCCAAGATAGTATTGATGATTCGTGGTATGCAAAACTCATCACGTGACAAAGTCACTAAACAAATACCATGCATTTATAATATGACCGAGAATAAATACAATGGAGTTTAGCAAAACCAATATATTGAGACCCATGATTAGAAAAACTCATCACGTGGCAAAGTCAATAAAATGGATTTTGTTTGTTCCCATGATAAAGAAGTTAACATCCATTCGGCCCATATAAAGAAATTCCGTCCGCCCCATAATTTCGGATATCAAATTCAATGTACAAACTCAATTTAACATAAATCTGGTTCATGTCCAATTAATGTATCCAAGGCCCATTAGAAAATGATACCAGATCCAAATTCACACATTATATCCAGTTATAAAAGAGTTTTTTCCTAGATATTAGGTCATTTTATTTTAACCCTAAACACAGATATGTTAAACATCCGCCTCTCTCATATCCTCTCACCTAATATTCCGAAAATATCATCAAAAAAATCTCATGATCTATCCTAACACCTACCACAGCAGTCAACACAATCACGAGCTCTACCAAGATGTCTTTAATCTCAACTTAATCCGAATCAAGAAGGAGTATTTAAAGCTTCAAGATCATTAAGTGGTCTAAGGTAGGTATCATTAGTTGTATAGAGTCAATAAACGAACCAAAAGAAATAGAGACTAATGAAGTTGTTAAATCTCTTTTTCTTTTTAATTCGAATATAAACTGAAGTTGGGTCTTCAAATAATTGTCAATGAGGATTACTAAGTGTGAACCTTCTAAGGTTTGATGAAAATCAGTTAATACACACGAGTAAGATCTGAGAAACTTTTGATTTTTTTTCATATTAGATTCATTGATTGTTTGAGAGTTGAGGAGAGATTGTGAGGGTCTTGGGTAGACAAGTTTAGGTTAGATAAGTTTCAGATTGGCTGTGAGTTGAGTCTTGATTGATTTTGAGTCATGTTGATGTTGGATCTGAGATAACTACTTCTTTTACTTTCGTTGGTGAATCATGGACCAAGGATGGTGTGAACCTGAGGTCAGAAGCCTTTTGGTAATGGTTTATGTGGTCGTTGGTCAAGTCCTCTCTTCTTCATCATTTCTGTCGGTCAAGTCGCTAAGTTTAAGAGTCAAGTCGCTAGGTCATGTTTAGCATCAAGTCGCTAAGACTCTTATTTGACTCAATAGTCAAATAACCCAACTCGTTATTACCTTTAAAAACCAAGTCGCTACCCATATGTCAAGTCGCTAGCATAACCTTTTCAGTCACAAGTCACCAAGTCGCTACGACTTGTAAATACAAGTCGCTAGGCATTTTTGATACTCAACTCGCTACACATTTTTGACAAGTCGCTACTTATATTCACTTTACACAAGTCGCTAGCAAGAATTTTGTACTTTTTCCGATGAGTTTTTCGACCAAGTATTTCCGACCATATTCATACTAAACCCATAAATCTGTATAAAAAACTGCTTTTGACCCATGTTTGACCATGATAACTTGACCAGTTAGACCATGTAAAACCTTCACAGATTGTTACCAAGAAAAAGCATAAACTTTTACCAATATCTGTGTAACAGAAAACATGAAGGACAGATTGGACATAAAGACTTTTGACCCATGACAAAGACCAGTTTTGACAAAACAGATAAGACCAAATGACCAAAATAATATGATATTCAAGATAGTATTCAATACTGTACAAGACCAAATGACCAAAAACATGTAAAGATCAATTTGAACCATGAAGTATTGACCAAAAGATGAAACCAAATACATGTTAAAACAGTTAACCACAAATAATAACTAGACAACAGATATTTCGATCAACAAAGTTCATGAACCAGTTAAAACCATGTAACAACACTGAAAAAAATCATCAACACACAAAAACCTGGGCTCTGATGCCAATTGTTGGATCGTAATATTTATTGTGTTGATGATTTGGGTGGTCTTGGATGATCAAAATACATGTTTGCCATAGTTAGAGAGTTAGTAGAGAGAGAGGGTGTTCTTGCTAGAGGTTTACACAAAGGGAATATTAGATTGAATGAGAAGCACCACCCCTTCCATGGATGGAAGGGGTATTTATAGTTACAAACATACCGTCCTCCTATCGGACTGTGGATCAGGCATACAGTGGGTAAAGACCCGTCCTTCCTCCACGGTGTTACACTACGCTAAACTAAACTAATAACTAACTAATAAAATAGTAAATAACGTAACTAACGATTTGTCTACGAGCTAACTTATGCTAGATAACACTTGGGGTGACCGACTCTTTACTATGAAATTTTCTAATTCCTAACAACAACTAACTCTGATTTTAACACAACTAACTCTGATATTAAAATTTGATTTTGTTTTTAAATAGAAAGTGATAATTTGTATTTTTTTTTCAGAAAATCTGATATTAAAAAAATATCTTTATAAAGAAAAGTAATTCTGATATTAAGCCAATATTAATTTAAAAATAATATTTTAAATAACTATATTTATGAAATATGATAGTTATATTCATTAATTTCTTTTGTTTAGTCAAAATCAACTTTAAAGATTATCAACTTTAAAGAAATTAAATCTTTAATTTCTTTAATTTTCTATGACATATTAAAATAGAATAACTAACTCTGATATTTGAGTATGTGTTTGACTAAAGAAAGTAAAAGACTTTCTTATAAAAATTATAAAAATTATAAAAATAACAAATTTTATTGAAAAAATAAACATCATTTAAATTTTATAAGTCAATTAAAATTATTTAGTAAATTTAAATAAAAACAAAAATATACTTAAAAACAACATGAATTAAAAAAAGCAACATTATTGAAAAACTATATTAAAATTAAATGTAAAACTTTAACTTAAATTGATATTTTAAGTCTCGATGAACAATTTTTCATCACTATTTGACATGTATGTCACTCTGTTATGCATCTATCTTTTCAAAAACAGATACTCATATATGTATGTAAAATACTAAATTTAATTTTATTTTAGCTCTTTTTGAATATAGATTGAAATTACTTTACAAATATATACGTCAAAGGCAAAACTAAGTCTGATATTAAGACAATATTAATATATATATACCTCATTAGAACATGCAATTATAAAAATAAATTTGATTTTGTTTTTAAATAGGATGTGAATATTAATATTTTGTTTAAGACACTCTGTTAGGTCACTAGGTTTACAAACACAAGTAATATAGAAAGGAGATGAGGCGATTGAACAAGATCTAACACATACAAACAATAATAATACGGTTAGGCGTAAGGAGTATGTGAAAGAAAGAAAACTTGAACAACCAACCCTCAAATGAGGGTTTACAAGAGTATTTATAGGAGGGAAGCTAGGGCAACACTCCTAGTTCCCTTCCTTTCTTAAATGGGCTTGGGCCTAAGCTCATGGGCCTTCTACATAAGCTTAAGGCTAATAACAAACATAAAGGACATAATAAAGCTAACTATTACATATTAATTACTAACACTTGATTATGGTTTAGGAGTGATTCCAACAATCTCCCCCTCAAGTGTTGGTGATGAACGGTGAAGGCGTTGATGTAATAGTAGCTCTGACGTCTTCTGACATTCTTCTTTCTTGTGAGAAGAATTGCCTTGATTCGAACAATCTCCCTAGTGTAGAGAGATAGTTGTCTTTGAACAGTTATGCTTTGACGTCATCTTTAACTTTGTTCTTTGATCATTGTTCTTTGTGGTGAAAGTGATAGTATGTTGTTGTCTGCATCAGTCTGCCTCAGGTCTGCTTCGCTGCTCCAGTGTCTCCACGTCATTCTTCACCATGCTCACACGCTCTTTGACGTTGGAATTCAATACTGATGAAGTTCTTTAAGTCTTTAACTTTGTAGATTCTTTGGTTTGACGAAGAATCATTCTAACTGTTGTGTTGCTTTTGGATAGAACTTCCATTAGTGATGATGTTGGCGTGAGCATGAGAAGAATCAGCACGATCATCCCGCTCCGGAGCTTCCATAAGAAGAAAACATTTCAAACGGTTAGTAATAAGCGGATTCCGGCACTTACAAGTTTGAACTTCGAGAGTGTTAACAGCATAGTGTGAAAACACAACTCTAATTCTTACAAAGGCCGTTCCTGAACTGGAGTCCCACAAGTGAGATAACGCAATGTACCGAAGTACATCTACAGTTCAGATGAGTCGCTGAGGTACACCGAAGCATCACCTCACGACTGTAGACCGTTTGAGACACACTCCGCGTAATCCACGGGGAGTTACCGAAGTGACCTGCTGTCAGGGCTGTTTGATGTTGACCCTGGCAGGAGTTTCCATTCAATCACTGAGGATCACAGATGTGAACCTCTCATAAATGTTCTCGACAGATTGCTAAGATCTGTGAAGGACTCGATATGAACCACTGATAATCTTATTTGTTGATCATCAAGTGATTAATGTCAAGTGTACCTAAGAGATCTTTTGATGAATCTCGTGGCTCTAGACTCAATAGTGCGTTTTGGTTTTCCTGAGCGGAGACTAGGGAGAGGGTCTCCTTCTTCAATACCAGCAATCTCTAAGAGAAGGCCAATAGTTTACGTAGGGTTCCCTGTGAGAATGAAACAAGCTTCTTTTGAGAGAAACTTGAGTGGCTAAGAAGGTTTAGTGCATGCGTCACTGGGTCCATGACGACTTTTAATCTTCAATACCGGTGTCACTAAGTGACAACCAGTAGCATATGAATTGAACCCGGTGTCTGCCCTAAGTTGAATAATCTGGAGGGCTATTTCTTTTCACCCTTTTCTTTGCATTTCTTTTTGATTCTTCAACTCCTTCTTTCTCCGATTCTCATATTCTCCTTTTTATAATCGTACCTAAGGACTTCTAAGTACTAACTATTTGTGATGTCCTTGGGTAGATCCCTCCGGCTCTGGCGGATCATAGGACGGTTATTCCTAACCTTAGTCACCTTATAACTCCATGACTAACCTATGTTGCCATTAAAACCACTCTTTGTGAAACATCTCTCAAAGGGTTTGTAAATGAAAAACATGTTTGAACCACTGTGAGAGATAGGATTTTGCATAAATACTCCCCCTCCACATGTGCTTAAGAGTTTTAATGGTTTAAATGCACAGTGAGGAAAGAGCGCGCACATTTTGAATTGATCCACTCGAGATAGACAATCCCCCGCGAGACACGGTTACGTTGCGTAGTTAAAGAGTTACATTGTCAGTTTTTAGGTGACAACTAGCTCTAATAACTACCTTGAAGGTGTAGACAAACCTCGAAAGGTTGTCATACCCGTCAGAGTTCATGTCTATCAAGAGTGTCTCGAATGGTACTTTCTACTTGGACAAGTCCTTTGCAAGACACGTTTACATTACTAGCGAACTAGCTTGAAATTATTACCCGTCCAGGACAAGTCTTTTCGAGTTACAAACAGTTTAGTACCGTCAATTCGTTGGTTAAGTTTGAGGTACACAGATTCATTTGCATTTTGCACAACATATTTCTTATCACACAATTTTCTCCCCCTCAAAAATGGCATATGAAAATGTTATTTTTGAAACGTTTGAGAATAAATATGACCATTTTGAGTGTTGCGGGAAGAGTGACCACTGTGAACAATTTGTGAACAAAGTTTTAATTCAAATACTCCCCCTCAACAAGTGATATAAACGGTTGAGGTTTTGAAAAAACATACGGGGAAGTACTTGTTCTTTTGAGCAAAACCTTGAAAAATGAAAGGTTTAATAGGTTTTACTCAAAAATAAGAAGCTTTCGCTCCTTTTATAAGGATTGTGGCACTGAAGCGTACCACAGGGTCCTTTCTTGACAATTACGGGTTGTACACTGTTATTTGTGCACAAGCCATTGATATATATAATCATACATCCAAATTTGTAATGAAAGAACCAATTCAAGGGGTACCAGGAAGTGCAGTGATGTTCCCAGGAGTGTGCAAAGGGCGTTGAAAGCCGGTTATGTTAATCCTGGGTCGACCACCAACATAGCTATCCAATCGTCTGAACTGATCCCTTCTGAACAACCTTTCATCAATCATTGTGATGATTCGTCTCACATCCCTCCTTTCCTGAGAATTCCAGCGCTTAGGAGACCCAATTTTCTGGCGTATATCCTTCAACCTGTACGCCAATCCGTCCCTAACCAGTTTCAAAGTATGATCCCCGAATTTATGAAGTTCACTACACGTCATTAAGCAGTTTCTTTGAAGTTCACTGCGGTAAACAACTCCGAAAGGTTTGCTGATGAGCGTATATTGAGATAGCTGATTGATGTCGGGAAGATTAAGCGTTGGAGGAGTGAGGTTGACACGCGTCTGATAAGATTCAACAACCAGCTGGATATCTTCTACACGTTCTTTGATCACGATGCGTCTAATGAAGATGAGAAGTGACTTGATAAATTCGCGTTGAACTTCAGTCGAGAATTGTCTCATACGACCCTGTACTTTGGCAAGGTACATGTCTTCGATGTCGTTGAGGGACAAATTCTCAAAGTCAGCTTCGGAGAATGCATAGTCCTGTTCATCTTGTCGTTTGACTATGATATTCTTCAAGAAGGTGTAGTCCCACTTAGACTTGAGATCAACGTGTTTGATGGCCACGATGTCCTTAGAACTGTACACTTCGTGTTGAGACTTCTGAACCAGGCAGCTTCTGTAGTAGATTCTTCGGCGTTCAGGCCAATGATGAATCCCATACAATGCATCTCGGTCGTATGCTTGCACGTTGTCAGAAAACAAGCGATTTGCACGTTCCTCGATAGCTATGCAGTTTGAGTAAATAGCCGCTGGGAATGGAAGAGTCAACGATGTAGCGTATTTTCGCGAACCATCGCTACCGTGTAAGAGAAAATCCAGGTCTCTGTTAAAGAAGTATCGAAAGGGAATCCGTGGTTCATCTGCTTGGCCAATGGTCGATAGGGGTTTGGTCCAATCGGTGTAGTATGAAGGGTTGTCCCTTTGTGTGAAGTCAATGTTTGCTTCCGGATTGAGCCAATCCATGTTGTTAGACATAGCTCGAGCGATGTTCTCAAGATGATATTCGACCTCGAGGGCGCTTTCAGAGCTGTCTTTTAGAAGTTGCAACGCTTCATTCTTGACTCGCTTCAACTCAGATTTTGTCATTTTCTTCACATGGAACTTTTCTTACAAAAGTTTTGCATGCTCCAATGTGGAACCATCTACCAGGTCTTGACCTTCATCAGGGTAGGGAGTTTGATTGACAAGTGTGGAGAACCATTAAAACTCTTCGGTTTTATCGTCATCTAGCCATGATACGACTTCAGGCTGAGTCGTCTTCTTTTTCTTTTTGGAAGGCCTTGATGATGATTCTGATTTCTGCACTTGTTTGGGTGAGGTGGGTTGTTGTAGGGGCTCAAGGACCTCTTCATCGTCACCACCCGTATACTCAAAATGATCACCGGTTTTCTGAGTCATGGGTGGTAACTCGGAATCGTCCCGAGGTTTATCAGTAGAAGACCGAGGTGGAGGAGACTTCTGTTGAGAAGAAGTCCGTTGTGGAGGAGGTGGCTGATGAGTGTCTAAATACTCATCATTTTTGTACCAATTAAACTGCAAAAACATCTGAAAACACTCAGAAATGCATCAAAATGATAAAAATATCACAAATAAGTGTTTTATGTGTTTTAAATGCAAAAATGTCAAAATCTGATGAAAAACGTATAAAGTTTGCATAATTGGCAGTTTTAGTCCCCCAAGTTTCAAAAGTTGTCAAAAACAGTCCCTGGTAAATCTAAATAAAGAAAAATGTTATTCAAGGTCCCTGAAATATTCTAAATTGTCAAAAATGGTCCTTGAATAAATCTTTTGTCAAATGGCAGAAAAGGTCCCTGAACTTTTGAAATTGTCAAGTTTGGTCCCTGGAAATTTGAAATTGTCAAAACTGGTCCTTGTACTATTGAAGTTTGTCAGTTTTAGTCCTTGTATCAAGTTTGGAAAATTACAGGATTGGTCCTTCAAGAATTGGAAAATTACAAAACTAGTCCTTGAACAACATAGCCTTGTCAAAACAGCAATTGACCCCTGCCTTAATACCATTTGAACCCTTTCTCTCTTTTGGACCCCTGGTCAACAAACCAGTCAAACAAACCCCTTTTCCCTCCCTGTTGGGTTTCTTCCCCACTTGCCTGTTGATTCCTCTGCAACTCTCACCATCACCTCACCTTTTCCCCTTATCTCTTCCACACCTCAAACCCCTCATCATCACCCCTACAATCCACCCCCCTAGTTGCTAGCTCAGAACCCCTGTGGTCAAAACCACCTTTCCCGCCAAAAATCTTCAAAAGGCCAAACTGCTTAAAACCCTCCCATTGGTTGAAAGAAGTGGTGGATTTGATCTGAAGGACACGTGGAAAGCTTTTGGGTATAAAAGAAAGAAGAAGAAGGAGAAGACAACAAGTAGTTAGTTTTTAAAATTCCTTTGTATGTCATTTTTATGTAGTTAGCTTAATTAATGTTTTAAGATGTAAAATTTAAGCTTCAATGTAATAAACTTATGCCACTCAATCTTTATAAACTCATTTCAAGTACTAATTTAAGGTTTTACTTCAGTTTCAAAATCTCAGGTTTACTGTTGAAAAATTAAGTTTCAAAGTCTTGTGATAAAGCTTCTAATAGCTTAACTCTAAGCTCAAACATGTTTATTTGAGCTTATTATAGCTTTTGACAAGCTTTGGGAACAGTTTCAAGCAGTTTTGGAAAAAGGGTCAACAAAAGTCAAAAATCAAAAGTCAATCGATTTCATGTTAATTTCTGGTTTTAGTTTGTTAAAATGATGAGTTTCATGTTAATATAAGTTTTTAATTCAGTTTTAGTAAGAATCTCATCAAGTTTAGTAGTTTTAATGCATTTTTGATTCATAAAGTAGTGTTTGGTTTAGTGTTATAATCTGTGTTAGAGGTTATTATTATGGAGTAGATCAGTTGGTTGGGTCTTGTTATAGTCAATTATTGCCATGTCTGTTCTTGATTTGTGCTTGTCCTCTTCATAAGTCAAATTTACTTGGTAACTGATCTTGTGAGCTTACTGTTGGAAACTAGCTACTGTCATCATCACATATAGGCTTAGAATCAGTAATACCAGCTTGTTGTAGTCTCATTTCATCACATTTCATCCATATCAGTTAATAATTTGCTTCTAAATCTCATTAAAGTCAACTTTCTCATCTGTTTTTAAAAGTCAAAATCAGGTCTAAGTCAGTGTTTTAGCAGAACTTGCAGCTAGTGCACACTGTTCATTTCAGCTTTTCATGGTCTCAAATTTGGTAAAATTGTAGTCTGCTAGGTAGTCTTCAAGTGCACATTTCTGGTTTTAGGTTTAGCTTATTGGATAAGTAGTTAAATAAGCTCAAACTAGCTTCCCTGTTTGTCTGTTTCTGCATCAGCAACCTGTTTCAATATGGTCACTTTTGTTTTGCTCTCTAATTTCTTCCTTACTTGTCCTTATTAGCTGCTTATTTGCATAAATGATCTCTGGTTGGTTGTGTTGAGCTTACCACTTTTGATCTTCCCTTAAGCTTATTGGATCAGCAGTTGCAAGTGCTAGAAAGTAGGGTCCAAATCTGTTTTTGCTTATAGTGACAGTTAGCTTTATCATTGGTAATCAGTACTTTAGAGGTTAGGATTAGCTTACATAAGTTTCTTTAGAGTAGTTATAGGATATAGTAGCTTCTGTAGCAGTTTGGTGTAGTGTAGTGCTTATTTGCTTATTAATAAGTACTTATTTAGGATCATTTACATAGCAGCTTTCAAATCTTTCACATAGACCCTAGTTTTTATATTTTTCTCAGCTTTAGAATAATATTTTAGGATTTCTCTGAATTTTTCATAATTTTTAGACACTGTTCACTATTTTTCTTTATTAAAATCAGTTTTTAATCATTTTAAAATAGCTTTAATTGCAATTAATTAAAAAGTTCCAAAAAATAATTTTTCAATTTTCTTAAGTTTAGATAAATATAAAAAGCCAAAAAAGTATTTTTTTCATATTTTTCTTAGTTAAAATTGTATTTTTAAATAATTTAAGTAGTTTTAAATAGTTTAAAATTCCTAGAAAATAGAAAAATAATCAGAAAATTACAAAAATAGTTTTGAAAATTCTATTTTGATATTTTAGATTTTTTTAAGTCTTAATTTTATTTTTCTAGCTCTATTTCCTATTTTCTTGCCTTGTAGGTTATTATTTAATAGTTAAAATTAGTTTTTAATTAATAATAATTAGATAAATAGTTATAAAAATAATTTTCTTTTTCTTAAAATTTTCTTATATCATTAGGTTTGTAAAAATATCATTTTCATATTTTTAGGGTTAATACTGATCTAGTTTCACTTTTTCATTTGTACGTTACGTAGTTTTTAATTTCAGTTTTATAAAAACATAAAAACAAAAACATCATTTTGCAAATAGTGATAGCGTTTATTTAATAGTTTTTATCTTTTTAACTTTCTTTAATTTGCATTTAAGCCCCTGTAGTTTATGGGCTTTCTCTTTAGGTATAGATCAATCACTATCCTTTCCCGTTCAAATCCTCTCGATCACTTTACGTTTGACTATTCTCGCACAGCTCGTTGGGACTTAACGACCTGGGGAAACACTATACTCTCCTTTGATCTTAATTGCAATTGGTGTGTGAGCTGTTTTAAGTTCCTTACGGCTGGTCATTCACAAGTGATCAGCTCGCGTGAGAAAACTTGACTGTTTTGCACCGATCAGTATAACGGTTAGAATTAGTTGTCGATTACTTTTGGTGAAACGGTATTCTCTTCCAATGATGCCGCTTCATCTAGTATAAATAGGTTTAGGATTCTGTAAACAAATCAACCCTTTTCCAGATTTATATATCACATATTAGAAGGGTTCAACCCCCATCTTCTTTATTTCTTTTATTCGATTCTTTGTATGTTGTTATCATGAAGTTGTTTGATCAATTCGATCCTTGAAATTCCCCATCAAGACCTGGAAACATGTAAATGTAGAGATTAGTAAGCAACTTGTCATGACGGATTTCTTCATTCAACATCATAACTTTACAATTTTTTTAATGTGTGAATGCACCTGAATATGTGCAACATTCATATATTTTTGTGTGAATGTACCTAAATATTCATGGTCTCCTTATTTGGGTAGCAGGCAACGAGGAGAACTAAAATATATACGGTCACTCCTACAAACAGTGGTTTACGTATAATGGGTTCAAGATATCAAAAGGCAGGGACGGAACCAACGGGTTCCCGCGAGTTTCCGGGAACTCCATGGATTTTTTCGATTTAGTGTTAATTTTTGTAAAAAAATATCGATTTTTCTTAAATACACCCGGTCCATCAAAATGTGGTTCTAGTATTATTTAGTTAATATACTTACAAATAAAAAATAAACATAAAATGCACCCGATTATATTTGGTCCTCGTTTCATCGTCATGACACATGACGTGTTGTTTAAGGTTCCATAGTAACCCATGAGTCTTGTATGTGTCAACCATTAATCTAGTAAACATGCACTAAACCAGATAATTTTAAATATTTGTTGACGAGATAGTGCACGAGGTAATTTCAACAGTGTTGAATCATTTTCGGATGGTCTCTGCCTCTCTGGTTACTTCTAGTGTTACATATCAAACAACTTTTTTAAGAAGTCCGCACGATTATTACAGGTTAAGTAAACATGATATCAATTATGGAAAATATAAGTTTTAAGTACCAATAAGCATTGCTAGAAGAGCGTGTAACTTTATAGTCTCATGCCTTTAGGATTAAAAATAAATAAAAATAAAAATAAAATAAAAATAAAAATTCATTCCACTAAATACTTGGTTATTTGAGTAATTTACATTATGAAAATATTCATGGGTAATTTTGTTACAAGTAGTTAAGGCTGGACACAGTGGGATCACAAAAGTCGGTCGGTCACCCAAAATAAAACACCATGACCGACTTTAAAGTCGGTCGAGTCGGATGTGGAGCATGGGTCGTCAAATCGGTCGAGGCACAAAAGTTTCACTATCGGTTGGATTTTCAACCGATTTTGAAACACACTCTTTTCTTACTTTTATTATCGTTTAAACATTAAAAAAAAGATAAA
The DNA here is from genome assembly GCA_019973895.1 of Chrysanthemum seticuspe. Taxonomy (NCBI): domain Eukaryota; kingdom Viridiplantae; phylum Streptophyta; class Magnoliopsida; order Asterales; family Asteraceae; genus Chrysanthemum; species Chrysanthemum seticuspe. The sequence goes on from BPTQ01000006.1 coordinate 180,363,160, forward strand.
TAAATAAAAATAAAATTAAAAAAAAAAATCTTTTTTTTTAAACTTTACCACTTTTTACATCCTATAAATACCAACCTCAAACACACTTCTAAACACACAATTCAACCTCAAACTACTTCTCAACACAAGATTATTATGGCTTGCCGTCTCCCCCATTCCGTTGAAAATATGGAAATGTACGTTAAAAAACAATGCGAAGAAGACAATGTAGCTCGAAAAAACGCTATTATAGACGTTATCAATCTGTTTGAGCAGGCAAGGGCAGAGAAGCAACGTATGAGAGAAAACTACACGATTTGCAACGACATTACGCCTGAACGAAAAGCTGTGATCGACAAATTTTTTATGGATGAAGCCCGCAAAGACGACAATATTGCTGACATGTTGTGGGGATGTGTTCAACAAATACAGAACAACATCAGCACCAAAATCAATTGGAGCTATCGGGAGAACAAAACCGATGGTGCATAAAATTCGTCTGCTAGATTTGTTGGGCAACCTCTGCTAGACGAGGAACATTTGGCTCGCATCGAGGAATTTGCTGGTTCTCGGTCTCCTTCGTATGATTCTGCATGCGAGGAGCATTCAGATTAGGATTTATGATTTATGATTTCGTATCGTTTTTATTTTTAATATATTAATGTTTTTATTTAGTATTGTAATGTTTTTATTTTTAATGAATTTTGAATTTATTGTTTAAAATGTTTGAATTAAAAAAAATAAAAAAATAAAAAAAATAAAAACGATCATCGACTGTGGTAACTTGATGGTGTCCGATCGCCAGAAAGAAAATTTTGATGTAGCACCTGGTGACCTGGGTCACGAGTATGTCCTGCCTAAAAAGTATAGTTTCAACTTCGATTTATGGGTACAAAATACGGATCAATGTTCCATATGAGGGACCAATAAATAATGCGAGACAAGCATACCCCTAACGTTATTTAACCCGCTTTTCAGGGACGGATCTAGCATGTAAGAGTAGGGGGCAGGCGCCCCCCATGGCTAGCCGAAAAAGTTAATATTTTAGTGTAATTTTTATTTAATTTTGACCTTTTTTCGAAAGGGACTCCCACCGAAAACTCAAATTGCCCCACACTCACATACTAAAATCCAACATTTAACTTTTTAAAGCCTTATAAATCTTTCATGTCTAAGTAAAAATACTCGATTATCATTACGTTTTTAATTTTTTCTTTCGCATTTTGTTGCTATCGTAAAAAATAAAAATAAAATAAAATAAAATAAAATAAAAAATTGCCCCCCACATCCTATTTTTCTGAGTCCGTCACTGCCGCTTTCCCTACAAGTAAGTGTTAACTCCAAATCCATCATCTACAATTAAAACATCCCCTTCCTCACATCTTCTACAATTTTTATGCTTTCATTAATATCAAACTAATTCAATTCACACAAATTAGGAGTTAAACGGAATGAAATTTCATAGTAAATAAATAACTAATTGTAAGAGATTAGCTTTATTTATTCGTAGTAACAAGCACACATGAATAATACATCTGATGCAACTCTTTTTTATGTGATTCTTGCTATTTCGATTTAAAAGTTTCGTCTTTACATACTTAAAAGATGAGTAAGTTTTCTAGTTCTACGTATGCATGATGTATTTGAGCCTTTGGATATAATTTGATTCTTTCTTTGTTAGTCCCTACGGATCTGAATTATTGAATGACGCTGTCCAAATCCTGATAATAATTTTGTTGACCACTGCCGGCCCAACATCACCCGACACCGGAGAACACTCGTCCCTGATATACTTACGATAGCTCATTGTGGATGGAATGTTGTAAACTGCATATTCAGATAAAAAAAATCCGAAGTTTCACATGAGTATGGCCGGACCCTATTTTTTTGTTATCGTCAAAAAAGGGAAACAAGAAAAATTGTGATCAAAGTTTATTTATGGACTGTGATCGAGGTCCACTGGTGCTGGGAAAGATTATTTTCTTTACCTTTCCATGGACATCTGTTTGAAGAACCCGGGTTTGATTAATTCAGGTCTGAATAAACTGCAAATGACATGTACATGTTGTGTAAGTGCTCAAAAAACCAACGATGAGAGTCGATATCGGAATAGAGTACGAGTGCTTTGTAATTCATATATCTATACTCTCTTATAAAACACCAATATACACAACCTAATACGTAACCTAAAATTTAAGATTCAGCCACACTAACCAAACTCCATACCTAAATTTACACACATCCAACCAAGACACAAGCCTAACTTAATTCCAAACCAACAAAAAACATAAAAACCAGTACACGCAGCTCCTCATCCACCCATTCATTTTCATCTTATTTCTCACTCACAAAAAACACACTAGCGCCTCTTTCTCTCATCTCATATTTCCTGAACACCACCAAATCAAACCCTCATCGAACCCTCAACCCCATCGAGACCATTACTCCGACTGAGACTCATCACTGCCGGAAACCACATGAACAAGGCCACCGCCACTGAAACCCTTCACATCAAATAAGGTTCTTTCAAATTTGTAGGTTTCTTTCACTTTTTATGTTAGATCCAAATATATTTCATGTTTTCAGCTTTATAAAAAATGTCAAACTTGAAAGAACATATGGATCTAAAAGAAGCTGAAACCACTCGGATTTCTTGGAGTCACTGCCTTCGCCGCCAACGCCACCACCGAGTCCCACCACATCCGAGGCTAACCACCACATAAACCTCTATATCACAAACGAGTTTTTCATATTTTGAGGTTTGTTTTTTTAGTTTTGATGGTTTTTATTATAGATTAATGTATTTAATTTCGAAGATTTTTTAATGGATATAAGCCACCGCTGACAGAATATATCTCTGCGTTGCCAGAATTTGCATAGCCGCCACCAGAAGTAGCTGTTCCCACATACACATCCACCGGAAACTTCTTCGATTGTCGTTTGGTTACTTTTTAATATTTACGGGTAAATTTTGTTACAAGTTTATGTAAATGATGTTGTTGGTTATAGTAAATAACTATGAACTACCACTATGAGAGATTGTGTTTTAAGTATGTAATCTTTTAGATCTTCACTTTGAAACAATCTTTGTTTTTCATTTGCTGGTTACAAAAGTTATTAAAGGTTTTATTGTTTGAAAGAAACCATGTTCTTTTGAGTTTTTGAGGGTATCTTTTTAGCTTTCACAAATTACCATTTCTCTTATTTATTTGTTGTAAAAGGTTTTGAGATTAGACCGTTGAAATTCGTGTTCACGACTTATTTGTTTATTGTTACATCGTTTGATATTAGAATGTTAAATTTGATTATGTATTAATTTGATTCTAGAGGTGTTGATCTGCTTTAGTGAATTTATTACAATATTATTCTCTATATATATTATAGCTTGAAGGTATATTCTCCCGAATCTTATACCTCTAGCGAAGTGAAATAAAGAAATCGTTTCTTGACTCTTAACATAAATAAACAAATGGTTACCAAATTCTCTATACAGATTATAATACTACTTTTTTGCCACAACTTAACAAACTATTGTTTGTTTGGTAAAAAAAAATTCTTTCAGATGTTACCCATTCAAAGATAAACATCACCGCCTCTAAAAAGAAGCTACATTTGCAGGCTAGGTATTATCTTCAGGTATGATGCTCTAAACTCGAAAGGTAATTAACGTTTTCATGCATCTCTTCATCATTATTTGAAAATGCAGGGTTGAGACAACCTGAAAAAAAAATTGGGTAGTGATCCGAATGTGTTATAAGAATTGGGATGTGGGTTGTGTGACTGAGGTGATTTTGAAAATGGGTTATGGTTAGAATTGGATTTTTAACTCAGGTTAGCGGATTTATGTTTAATTTGACTTTTTGGACGTTGATTTTGATGAATTGGTTACTTATTTGAATGTCTTATCTGATATGGGATTTGGGTTTTGTAATTTGGGTGATTTGAAAATGGGTTATGGTTGCAACTTATATTTTGTGCCGATGGCAGCAAATTAAGCTTGAATTTGCTCTAATTTTTAATTTTTTGGTAATCAGTTTGGTGAAATAAGTACGGGAGTGAGTGTATGATTTGAACTGAAATATGTTCTGCATAATGGGTTTACTTTTGAAAATGGGTTATGCAGAATACATGATTTATAGCTAAGGCAAAAATTTTTATCTTTGGTTGTTTGCTACTGAGTTTATTAATTGACCACTGATTTCAATGTACTATATGAATTATGTAGAAGAAAATACATTATGTTAGCATAGAACACATATAGACTACAATATAACATTTGCAAATTTATATCCTAACTAGGCTTTACTCATATGCGATCAATAGTTTTTAAAAAATGGCTGCATAGGTATATGAAATGGGTAAATTGATCAATAGTTTTTAATCTATATGTTAATGTTAACGTGCATATAATGAGGTGGAAATGGGTAATGATCAATATCTCATGAATCATCAAGCCAAAGTTCAATGTAAATCAGTCATGTCTTCATGTGTTTTACCAATATATAACGTAAAATATGAAAGCGTTAATCCAGAAATGTAAGTGACTCTTTTGGGTAGCGGATGTAGTGTAAGTGAGATCGTACACAATATGGTTAGTTTTTTGGCCACCATTTTTTGCCTTATCTTTCTCACTACATATCTCCAGCTTGCCTTTGTTATTTTGTTATCACACAACTCATGTTATTAAGAGATGGCTGTTTATGCAGGTGTATCATCACAGCTGTGTCAGCAGGATCTTTCGCCAAATAGCGTGTCTGGAAAAAGCCAGTTTTCGGGTCAGTAGCATACTGCATATACTGGTTTTCATTTTTTCACAGAAGTGTGGGTCTTTATACTTTCTCTACTATTGTTGCAGAATGTAGTTCTGGCCCACAAATTCTAGACGTTGCTGGTGGCATTATTCGGAGCACACCGTCAGGTTCTTCGGATGTTGCTATTTCTTCTGCACACCAGCTTGGTGCTGCGCACAACGTGTAGAGTGGTCAGATGGTGTACAATGTTTTAATGCATCAGCAGCCGGCAACTGACAGTAGAGGCAAATAAAAGCTACAGGTGATATGTCAATTGATATATTTCTGGACAAGTGTGTTCCCAGAAAGTTTTTACAAACAATCACATTCATAATTCAAACCGTTGTCTTCTATTTTGTAGTATCCTCACCTGCAACGGATAGATCTCTCGGGATTCGAAATGACAATAATAAATGTAACATTTTACTATACTTTTCTGGACAAGTGGTTCTATTTACTTCGCTTTGACACTCAGTTTACCCAATTTTAATCGACAAAATACTCTCAGGACACAGACACCGAATCAAAATAGATGCGAAAAAGACGTTTTCTTTAAAAAGTTGAAAGCTACAAAGAAAAGTATTCAAACTTGAAAGGGAATCTATATGTTATTTTTTATCTTTTGTCAGACGTGTATGTAGAGCTAGGTAACTTTTGTCAAGTTAAAGAGAGACGAGGACATTTGAGTTTGAAATCTAACTTGGGTTAGTGCTATATACAAACCCTTTATGGATCAACCGTACAAACCGCAAAGAACATAATATAACACTGTGATGCACACAATACAACCCTCCAATACATGTAATGATGGAAACCCCATGTAGAAGTCTGTATAAATTGTCCCATCTAACTTTGTTGTTTGAAACAATCTGAAAATTTTAAAATGTTTGAAACTTTTGAAAAAGTTGTAGATGTATTGTCTTGTAAAAACTAAAATAAAGGGATAAGTAGAAGTACCATGGGATTTGTAAAAAGGCAATAAAGCTTGGATACCTAGAGAATCACTTTCAAAACTTTTGAAGTCATCACAAAAAAAATCATTAACCGGTCACAAATAAAGGTCACAAAAAATTATAGTAACAACACACTTAAAAGGCTAACATTTGTTAAACAAGTCTATTGTAGAACAAGTTTTAAAAATCAAAAAATATGTAAACGATACATAGTATGTCAAATTTGTGAACAAATTTGTAATGAAAGTAAATATTTACACACAACACGAACAATACGCTTAAATGATGGTTGTTTCAAAACAAAAAATGTGCATGCACATATAGGTAAACGCAAACTTGAATTTGTCAAATACTATACATTGCTGCCGTTAAACGTGAATACTCGAAAACGACACCTAACACAAAGATCATAACTATCAAAAAAACAATGCAACCAAGCAATGAGAAAAACATTCCTTCAAAAAGGATTATCTAACGCTAAAAATACAGTGTATCCAAAAAAAATATCCGCCGTGAAAATTTAGTCGAAACTAGACACCGCTGCCGTTAGGCGCGGGTACTCGGCTAGTATATATATATATATATATATATATATATATATATATATATATATATATATATATATATATATATATTTCGTCAAATTCCAATATTAATTTCATATCGTTATTCGTTTTCAGTCCACAAGCACGAGACATTACTTCTTGGCTTTTAATCAATCAATAGTCCAAACTATACTAAAGTCCATGTTACGGCGTTGTCGGAGTCAACTATTGACTAAAAAGTCAAAGTAACACCGACGTTGCTCAAAGTTGACAATTTATATATCAAGTCCAAATTAAAAGTCATAATAGCGCAATTCAATCCCAAATCTACTCAAATCAACCTCGCTAACTAATCAACCAACCAAATATATCCGAAACCAATGTTATGACCCTAATGGTCATGACAGGGTCACGGTTAAGACCACGCGAACCAAACAAGCTCTAGAAGCTTTTCGGCTCCACGCATCTCATCCAAATTCCAACAACATCAACCAACAAGCTACCAAAACGACCCGACCCGGACCCATGGTCCATATGGGTCTCGTACGCCATCCAAGCCATGACCATCGTGGTCATGGTGGCTCATACGCCTCACCAACATAGCCAAACATCTCCCAAATCAATACCACAACATCCAAATACAATCAATCAACCTCCAATCATTAACCAGACATCAAACCCATCAACTATTTTTAATCAAAAACATGAAACTAGACTTAAAATGCAAAAACCCAACAATATGATACACCACATGACTCCCAAAACACTAGCTACATGTTTATTTAAGTGTTAATTAGATTTAATCCCATGTTTAAACCAAAAGCCCTAAAATTCGTGGCATGTACGAATTGAAATCAAGCCATACGTGGCTTATTAAAGCTCAAACAAGCTTTACCCATGTTCCATTTACCTTATTCAAGCCCGATCTACAATATTTGATGAAAACCCTAAAAGTACGAATCTTAATCTTAAGATTTGAAGGTGTTAATGAAGGTTTTAGTGAGGGTATTATATATGGATAGAAAGAGGGAAAGGAGATCTACAAGATGGTGGTGGAGGTGTAGTACCACTCGCCGAATTTTGGCTGGAATATGGCCGGAGGTGGGCGGCTGTTATGGGTGGTTAGGGTTAGGGTTTATGTATTTTTGGTAAAGAAAAAGTAGAGAGAGAAAGGGAAGTGTAGGTGAATTTTAGAGAGAGAAATTGATAAGATTTTAAAATGTACCTTTTTGAGGGGTCGTTTAAGCCCTTATTTGATCACTTTTGTATCCATTATTACTCAATATCGTTCCTTTTCACTTTTTAGGTCTCTTGAAGGCAAATTGCTGGAATGGCACTTATTTGGACGAAAAGGCGCGGATATACGAAGAAAATGGCCAAAGTCAAGAATCGAGACACTCAAGCTGCTGAAACACAAGGGGACGGCGTCAGGTGTTATCTGTGACGCCGTCGCATCACTTTTGTGATGGCTCAAAAGCCAAATTGCTTATTTTCAAGTGACGGTGTCAGGCTTTAAAAGAGTAGGTCGTCGCAACTCAGACGGCCTTAGATTTGATCCAGACGGCGTCAGAGACTGAAGGGGACGGCGTCACAAGCATAAGGTGACGCCGTCGCAAGACTAACGTGGCCAAGACGAAACCCTAATGACGGCTACCCGACGACGTCACAATTCATAAGGTGACGCCGTCGCGATTGTAATCTTATATATAGAATCCGAATTTTTCAGTTTTAGTGTGTAGTCTTTTGGAGTAAAAACCTAAACCAAACCAGGGCTGTCTTGTACAGTATTTTAGGGTTCCAAACCCTATCTTACATCAAGATAAGTGTTTTACTTCATTAATTCAATTATGTCTTCAATTATTTGTGTGTATGCTTGCATGTTCTCCATGTCCGGCTAATTTACTTGTGTGTTTGCTTAGGGAATATGAAACTAAATTATTGAATATTGATTGGTTGTCTCTTATCTTAATTGTTAATGATCTAGTAATGCGATAGGTCATTCGTTGTGTAGTTAATGCTTGATTAATCTTTCTGAACCTTAGACTATAACACCTAGCGTAGTTTTAGGCTAAACCATCCAAAGAGTACCTTAGAGTTAGAGTTTATAATTCCTAGAGAATTTGTAGACAAGACCCTTTGGTAGTTTCAAAGAGTTAGGGACAAACGCATACCCTACGACTTTAGACACACAATGTGATTAAGAATAAGGACGTGACAATTCGACCATCAATAGGAGATAATTAAGGAGTAATAAAACCTAAGTAAACACATCTTTAAACCATCATACGAGCACACAATAATTAGACATAGACTACATACACCTTAGATTAGATAATTAGACAAGTAGAGTAATCGGTAGAAATACCAACCCTCAAATCCAAACCCCGAGATTCGTACCTTTCTAATTCCTAAAAAACATAAAAAGATAAAAAATAATCTTCCTCAACCCCAACCTTAGCGTAGTAACTTCTCACTAGTATTCCTATTCCCCTAGAGAACGATATCAATACCCGTGGCTTACCCTAATACTACACTACAACGATTAGGTTCACTGCCTAGGGTGTTATAAAACTTGCTCGAAGAAAAGGAAGTTCCTTTGACCCCGAACGACACGTGTAGTGTTATCAAGTTTTTGGCGCCGTTGCCGGGGAATAGAATAGCTAGTTAGTAGTCCACCTCGTTTAGGTTTCTTTGCTTGATTCCTATCAAGTAAATTTTTCTCATTTTTAGCTTTCTCATAGTCTATCCCCCTTCTTCGTAACCTTTGTTCGTAACCCATCACTTTTCATCATGGAAGGTGACAAACCACCAAACAACACTTTACCACCAAACAAATACATACCGCTTGATCCAGCCTTTGCCAACCTACTTCGAGCTCGTATTCGTAAAATCAATGAGCATAAAGGATTGCATAGGATAAATGTGAATGAGGAGGATAGTGCTTATTTTAATCTTTACCCCACTAAGGAAGAGTTTGCCTACCATCAATACATAATCGATAATCCCCGATCACCCATCATTAGGATATGCCTAAAGATTAGGAGAGGAAATCCTTGGAACCTAAAAATCCCTTGTATGATCGGATATAGGAGTGTCGACCATGCTTACATAGATACGGAATCTCCCATTAATGTGATGTCATCTGCTGTCTACAATGACATTATGAATGAGCGACTTAATATTAGGAGAGACCCTAAGTATCCAGGTGGAGTTTGCAACTTTGTGGGAAGAGTCAAGGATGTACATGTCTTTATAGGAAATTTCACCTACCTAGTTGATTTTGTGGTCCTAGAAGATATAGGATGCGTCATTGACTATAGCTTATCCCAAGTAGTGCTAGGAAAACCGTTTGTTGAAACATCTAAGATAAGCCATAACAAGTATGATGGAACGGTTAGGTATAAGGAAGGAACCGATGAGATCACTTATAGGATGCCTTGGAAAACAAATGAATATGGCCATCTACCCATTTTTGAACGAGACAACATCAAAGCTTTTGAGGACAAAAGCAAGGACGATGTTGAAAAAGGTTATAAATTTATGTGGGAAAGAAGGAGGCTTTATTATAAGGATTGCTTAACCCTAGGGCCTAGGTATAGAGTCGATAAAATTTTTTTCAACGTGATAGAATTCTCATTGAGAATGCAAAACGAGACAACGTAGGGGCACGACTACGAGTCTAGCTACAAGACTCATAAATAAAGAAAAGCGCTTCGTGGGAGGCAACCCATGCTTAATTGTTTGCTTGTTAGTGTCATATATATTTTATTGATTGCTTATTCTCATGTTTAAATTTGTAAAAATGCTTTATTTTGTTTTTAACCTCGTCTTAATTGCATATAAAGGTATTTTACATAAAGGATAAGTGTAGGGAGGATTACACACATTTTCAAAAGAAACGTGAACATGAGAATTGCAATTAATTAAAAGATATATATGTGTGTTTGTTCGAGTCAAATGCTTGTATCGAGTCATAATGGATGTTTTGCAGAAATTTTTTCAGATTCTAAAGATGTAAATTTTCCAGAATTTTTTTCAGAAAATCGCAGACCAGTTTTTGTCAGGATAACCTGACGGCGTCAGGAAGGAGTAAAAACAACAGATTACCTTTTTCTCGTTTTCTGAGCTACTTATAAATTTTTGGAATTTTCCAGGTCTTAATTTTTCAGAAATTCTGTAAACATCCATTTCACAAGCATTATATCCTAGTTTAGTAGAGTCATATATATTATTACAGCCGATTTTACGCGAAGGTTTCGTTTGTTTTCTTCAAGTTTGCAGGTTTAATTTATTAAGAAGAAGATACATAAGATTGGAAGGAGCTTTTCACGCATACATTCTTCTTGAAAAGGATTTAACCACCACTTTACACGGATCCTACCGAGCTAATCAGGGGAGTATTAGTTTCTTTCGTTTTTAATCACCTTCTATTATCATAACTTTGATACTTTCGGGGAACATTGGGGACAATGTTCAGTTTAAGTGTAGGGAGGGAAAATAAAACGGGAACTTTGAAACTATGCTTATCCTTGATTATTTGCTTTTTCCAATTGTATTTGTGTAATAAACCATGAGAAAATGTCGGTTAGGGTAATTTTGGCACCAAATTTAAAATTTTTCATGACATATAGGAGTGGGCCATCAGTCTTAATAAAGCGTCTCACGGATATGAAGTTATATGACTAGCACAAAAACCCTTTACCACCTAAATTCCACCCAAAATGTGAGGATCACCCTTAGATTAGTAGGAATTAAAGCAGTCATCTTTAATGCTTAGTGTGTGAACCGGTAGTATATTAGATTCTAGAACTTGTTTTGTGATGCATCCTGAGGTCGCTAGTAAGACTACACTTCTGTAGTTAGGAATAACTAAATGATAAGAGGCATTAGGATAACCCTTGTTTGATACCCGTAATATAATTACTTCTTCCACATCGGTTGAGTAATTTCCCCACACCTTTGCGTTGTACTCATCTTTAGTACACGATACCCCTAGTTAACCCCTCAGAGCCTATCCTTTTTGCGGTTCTCGTGATGTTTCGGTTTTCCAAAATATCAATGAAGAGCATTGTTTACACCCCACCCACAAATGTACACCCAAATCGCCTTAGCCTACCTTGTATGCACTCACTTTTAGTGCATTATTATTATCACACTAAACCCTTAGTTCAATTATCTAGTTGCTTGCATAAGTTGCTAAGTCGAGTCATATCCTTTGTACACAGTTTTGGGACGATTGGGACTCATGGGAAAAGTTAAAGTTTATGAAATGACGGGAAGGGAACGTTAAATTCAAATTCCCTTTATTTGCGTAATAAGGTAATCCAAGTGTTTTGATCTTTTCAATTCGGGTCAAATTAGTGTTAGAGTAATAAAAACTCAAGTATAGGGATGTGCCTATAAATCCCTATCATTTTGATGTTACCGTAGAGGATGATAGAGTAAAAGTGTATGAAAAAAAAAAACAAAAAACAAAAAAAAAAAAACAAAACAAAAAACATAAGGGCTACCATCCTACATCTATCTTTAAATTTATGTTTGTTTGTTTCAGTTATCTAGAGTCTAGAGTGTCAAGTCTTGGCTTAGCAACGCCATTCTTCGTATGCTTGTAACATAGAGATTTTTGACTTGCCACCACTAAATAGCATATCCCACCAAACCCTTTGTTTCCCTACCGTAAGCCTAACATTACAACCCTTTAAAAGACCTCTTTGATCGTCTTTCCTAGGTGCTTACGCCAAAGCGATGGAGGTTTGATCTATTCTCAAGCCTATGGTAATCTATGTACTAGGACCGGTTAATGAGTGTTTATCTTCCATTTCCAGCTTGTTATATTTCATATACACCCGAGAGATGTGAGTATCCAAACACCCCATGTGAGGTGCTAGTATGTAATTTCCGTGCTTGTTATGACTTTTACGGGGCTTAAGTGTGTTGTGGATTGTTTTAAACCAATACTTCATGACCCCTAACTTATAAATTAATTGGCTAAAAGCACATTTGCTTGAGGACAAGCAAATACCAAGTGTAGGGATATTTGATAAGGTTTTAAAATGTACCTTTTTGAGGATTCGTTTAAGCCCTTATTTGATCACTTTTGTATCCGTTATTACTTAATATCGTTCCTTTTCACTTTTTAGGTCTCTTGAAGGCAAATTGCAGGAATGGCACTTATTTGGATGAAAAGGCGCGGATATACGAAGAAAATGGCCAAAGTCAAGATTCAAGACACTCAAGCTGCTGAAACAAAAGGGGACGGCGTCAGGTGTTATCTGTGACGCCGTCGCATCACTTTTGTGACGGCTCAGTAGCCAAATTGCTTATTTTCAAGTGATGGTGTCAGTCTATAAAAGAGTAGGTCGTCGCAACTCAGACGGCCTAGATTTGATCCAGACGGCGTCAGAGACTGAAGGGGACGGCGTCACAAGCATAAGGTGACGCCGTCGCAAGACTAACGTGGCCAAGACGAAACCCTAATGATGGCTACCCGACGACGTCACAATTCATAAGGTGACGCTGTCGCGATTGTAATCTTATATATAGAATCCGAATTTTTCAGTTTTAGTGTGTAGTCTTTTGGAGTAAAAACCTAAACCGAACCAAGGCTGTCTTGTACAGTATTTTAGGGTTCCAAACCCTATCTTACATCAAGATAAGTGTTTTACTTCATTAATTCAATTATGTCTTCAATTATTTGTGTATATGCTTGCATGTTCTCCATGTCAGGCTAATTTACTTGTGTGTTTGCTTAGGGAATATGAAACTTAATTATTGAATATTGATTGGTTGTCTCTTATCTTAATTGTTAATGATCTAGTAATGCGATAGGTCATTCGTTGTGTAGTTAATGCTTGATTAATCTTTGTGAACCTTAGACTATAACACCTAGAGTAGTTGTAGGCTAAACCATCCAAAGAGTACCTTAGAGTTAGAGTTTATAATTCCTAGATATTTTGTAGACAAGACCCTTTGGTAGTTTCAAAGAGTTAGGGACAAACGCATACCCTACGACTTTAGACACACAACGCGATTAAGAATAAGTACGTGACAATTCAACCATCAATAGGAGATAATTAAGGAGTAATAAAACCTAAGTAAACACATCTTTAAACCATCATAAGAGCACACAATAATTAGACATAGACTACATACACCTTAGATTAGATAATTAGACAAGTAGAGTAATCGGTAGAAATACCAACCCCCAAATCCAAACCCCGAGATTCGTACCTTTCTAATTCCTAAAAAACATAAAAAGATAAAAAATAATCTTCCTCAACCCCAACCGTAGCGTAGTAACTTCTCACTAGCATTCATATTCCCCTAGAGAACGATATCAATACCCGTGGCTTACCCTAATACTAAACTACAACGATTAGGTTCACGTCCTAGGGTGTTATAAAACTTGCTCGAAGAAAAGGAAGTTCCTTTGACCCCGAACGACGCGTGTAGCGTTATCAGAAATGAAAGAGTGGAATGAAGAGATGATGTGGTATATATACTTGGGACTAGGGACTAATAAAAAAAGTGGGGGAGGGGGAAGGGTGGCCGGCTAGGAGGGAAAAAGGAGGGGCCGAAGGCGTCATTTTTTGTAAACTATCCCGTTTACCCATTCCCGAGCTCATATATTGTCCCCCGAGTGTCCCACAACATTCATTCGACTTTCTATTATCGTTATTTATGTTTTTCCACAAGTTTTGATTATTTATTTGTCAATTTTTGAGTTACGGTCTAAAAGTTACATTATTTCTCGTTTTAGGCTTTTCTAGTGCCGAAACGAATAGTGCCAAAACTCATACGATAACTCGTTCAATAATGAAATAAACCATAAAAACCAATAGACTATATAAAGTCAAGTCCCGGTTGATAAAAATAGTGTTAAAGGCAAAACTCGGTTTAGTTTAACGTAATGCGGTTAACTAAAATAGACTCCCTAAATTGCCAGTTGTCACATAATGTGGAGAGTTCTTTTGAGCACAACATAGGTGGAGGAATCCCTAGCCAACTTGCTAAATCAGGGTGCATGGATGATCAGGCTAGGTCTGATGCCATGTTTTCTATACCCCATGATTCACCTCTCGGAGCAGGTTACATAGCTCGAAGTGATGAGGGTAGTTTGGAACATGATACTGAATTGACGGGTACTGAGAATGTATAAAATGACTTTTCCAATGATCCACCTCTCGGACCAGGTTACACAGGTCGAAGTGGTGAGGATATTATTGAACAATTGAATGACTTGACGGCTAAATGTACCACTATGGAGAATTCAATCACTGGTCTTCAGGAACTTGCAGTGTTTCAGGGAAGACAAATAAGAAGATTGAAGCACACGGTGTATGTCTTGGAAAGAATAAGAAGACCAGGGATTACTGCTTTTAGGAAAGCCAAAAGGGTGCACAAGAAGGCAAGCTCCTCAAAGGATGTGAGTTTGGAGGATGTAACCAAATAGGGGAGGAGTGATTGCATAGATTTAGGGGAGGCTTTGGATGATGATTTGGAGAGTGGAGATCATGGAGATGAGTATGCAGTGACTGACAAAGATGGCAAAGAAGCAGTGATTGAATCTTCAAAGGTTTCAGTTGAATAAAAGATGGAGGAAGTGGTGCAGGCAACAACCACTGCTGATGTTGCTGCAACCACTGCCAGTTTTAATGAAACCACTGCTGCAACCACTTCTGAGGTAATTCCAACCACTGTTACTTCAGATTCACCTATAGCCATTATAACCACTGCTACCATTGTTACAACCACTGTTACACCACCACCCAAGTCTAAAGAAGTGGAGAAGGAGGCTGCTGGTACCCTGCTTCACTTAAGCAAAACTTGATCAAACCCTGCACCTACTATTGCACCTGTACCCATCATTCTAAAACCAACTGGACCTAAACCCTTGGGAAAGAGTTTGAAAATTGGTGAACCTGTGAAGACTAAGGTGGTTCTACCAGACATTGGAAAGGGGAAAGGCATTACTGAGCCTGTTTTGAAGTTCAAGAATAGGCAAGAGCAAATTTTACATGATGAAGAGCTGTCTAAGAAATTGCAAGCTGATGAATTTGCTGCTGAAGAGAAGAGAAAACAAGAGGAAGAGGAAGCTAATATGGCTACTATGAAACTGATTGAAGAATGGAACAATGAACAACCTTTACTTCAAGCCTCTGAATAGATAAGAACTGAATACACTACTCTTGAATGGGCACTATTAGATACTGCTACAAGGTCCAAGGTCTTAGCTGAGAAGGCAAGAAAGATAATTCTGGAGAAAAAGCAAGTTAAAAGGAAGAAACCTCCAACAAAGACTGAAATGAGAAATCAAATGATGAAGGTTATCAGACATATGGATCAGCATATTGGTGTTAATTTGAGAAAGTGTACATAACAAGAGGTTGTGGAAATTTATAAAGCTTGTAAAAGAAGAAATGATGACTTTATTCCTATGAATTCTGAGAAAGAAGCTGAATGGATAGAGAATATACAAAAGAGAAAAGCTGGAGTTCAGGAGGAATCTAGTTCAAAAAGACAGAAGGTAGATGAAGAAATGGAGAGAGAAGAGAGAGTAAAACAATATCTTTTGGAGTGTGACAAACCTGAGCCTAATAATCCTACTCCAATAAGAGCTATTCATCCTATTGAAGATTTGCAGATCATCACAGCTAATGAGAAAGAGATGATTGAAATTACAAGAGCTGATGGATGGAAGAGCACTTACTTCAATTTTGGCCAACTGTTGTTTAGTTTGAAAGTGGTTGATCTAAAACAATTATGGAAGGTATTGGTGTTTAGATATGGGAAGTTTGGGACAACTGGAGTATTAGCTAACTTTGTGTGGACCTCTATTAAGAATTTGTGCCAGCCTAATCCAGATGATGAATTTTGGAAAGACTGTCAGGTGGTTGATTGGATGTTGTATCAACCTTGCAGAGTAAATGTTGTGCAGACTACAAAAGAGAA
Source organism: Chrysanthemum seticuspe (assembly GCA_019973895.1). NCBI lineage: Eukaryota > Viridiplantae > Streptophyta > Magnoliopsida > Asterales > Asteraceae > Chrysanthemum > Chrysanthemum seticuspe. The sequence continues at coordinate 180,379,378 of BPTQ01000006.1, forward strand.
GTTCTTCATGTTTATTAACACGTAGAAAACGGACGAAAACATAAAAAAACGGACGAAAACGTAAAAAACGGATGAAAACATAAAAAAAACAGATGAAAATGTTTTAAAACAGGCGAAAACGTAAAAAACGAACAAAAATGGACGAACTTAAAAATAGACAAAAACGTATAAATACAAATTAAAACGTAAAACCAGATGAAAATTTTTAAAAATGGACGATAACGTAAAAAACGGACGAAAACGTAAAAAAAAGAAACGAAATCTTAAAAAACAGATGAAAACGAAAAAAAACGGAGAAAAACATAAAAAACAGACGAAAGCGTAAAAAATGGACGAAAACGTAAAAAAATAGACGAACACGTAAAAGAAACGGACAAAAACGTAAAAAAGGGCAAAAACGTAAAAAACAGATGAAAATGTAAAAAACATACGAACACGTAAAAAACGGACTAAAACATAAAAAACGGATGAAAACATAAAAAACAGATGAAAATGTTTTAAACTGGTGAAAACGTAAAATAACAGACAAAAAAAGTAAAAAACTGGGCGAAAACGTAAAGAACGGACGAACTTAAAAATAGACAAAAACGTAAAAATACAAACGAAAACGTTAAACCAGATGAAAATGTTTAAAAACGGAAGACAACGTAAAAAAAAATGACAAAAACGTAAAAATGGACGAAAATGTAATTTAAAGAAACGAAAACTTACAAAAAAAAAGGGATAAAAACGTATAAAACAAGCGAAAACGTAAAAAAAAAATGGAAAGGAAAGGAAAAAAATGGAAAAAAAAAAACGGACGAAAACGTAAAACAATTGACGAACACGTAAAAGAAACGGACAAAAACGTAAAAATTATGGACGAAAACGGATAAAAACAAGTTTTTAAATCATTTTAAAAAATGAGGACTAACTGTGCAAGAAATCTTAACGGAGGGACTAACGGGCACATATCATTTTAACACTTAATGGATAAAATAACAGGCCATCCAAAATAAGGACTAAATTAGTGCAAGATTTTAAAAATAGATATATCTATTTTAATTAAAACAACTTAGGGACTAAACATGAAATCTGAGCAAACCACAGGGACCAAACGTGTAATTTTTTCTTTAAATTTAATAAGTTATCAAAAGCATGAAAATTGATAAGTTTATATACCTTATAATTTATTTAAACTTTAACGACAAATTTTTATCACTTACCCTCCAGAGTGTTATAGTTTTTCTTTTTAACAAATCGACACATGTGTTTTTATAAATATTTATTTTGCTAATAAATCATGAGACTTGATTACAAAATTAAACATTCCTATAAATTAATAGAACGAACTAGTTTTCTCATTTTATATCTTTTCTTACTATATAAATAAATGATTCTTATTGAATATCGTCTAGCAATAAAAAGTTTTGTAGAATCATGTGCTTGTATCTTATACACATAAAAAGTGACTGTTAGTCAAGTAATGGGAACTAACATCCATTATTAAGAATGAAAACATCTTATCAATATTATCATGTTTGTTGATTGTACTATTTTGAGAAGAAAAAAATCAAAAACACATGATTTGTAAAATAAGTAAAAAAGTAACAATGATTAAAAAAATATGAATAATTCTTGTCGTTCGTTTATTATCTCATTTCAAAAAAGTGACTAACATTCAATTAAAGGCAACAAATATTTATCATTAAGGTGAATGATAATTAATTAATAGAAAATAATATTTATAATTCAAAAGGAAAACAAATTATCAATATTATATAGATGGTTTATACTCCTATTTTAAAACAAAAAGTCAAAAACACATGATTTGTAAAATAAATAAAAAGGACGGATAAAAACGTATAAAACAAGCGAAAACATAAAAAAACATATGAAAACGAAAAAAATGGACAAAAATATAAAAATAACGGATGAGAACGTAAAAAAAATGACGAAAACGTAAAAAAAACAGACAAACACGTAAAAGAAACGGACAAAAACGTAAATTTATGGACGAAAAAGGATAAAAACAAGTGCAAAAAATCTTAACAGAGGGACTAACGAGCACATATAATTTTAACACTGTACGGATTGTTAGATATTGGATTTCATAAACACATAACAAATCAAAGTATGGTTCGAATTAGGCAAGAGAGTTTAGAGAGAGAAAGTAGTGTGGGAGCCTTTCTAGAGAGAGAAAGTAACAAAAGAAAGAATATTAGATTGAAAGGTCCAACCCTCTACCTTGGAAGGTAGAGGGTATATATAGTTACACAATAAACGTCCTCCTTCGGACTGTGGATCAGGCATACAGTGGGTAAAGACCCGTCCTTCCTCCACGGTCAAACACTACGCTAAACTACGCTACAAATTAACTAATAAACTACTAAATAACGTAAATAACTATATGTCTACGAGCTAACTTATGCTAGATAATAGTTGGGGTGACCGACTCTTTTACTATGGAATTTTCTAATTCCTAACACTCTCCCCCTAAGGGAGGTCACCCCATGATTTACATTTTGAATCCTAGCATTCTATTTAATCTTCAGTCTTGAGCTCGTAGACTTGAATTCTTCAATTTCCGTAAACTTTGTGCATTAGTAGCGATTCTTAAAAGTCTGCATTGATTTGTACTTTTAGTGGAGGCCTTTAACTGATCCACATCTTTGATGATCTTCGAGCTTTCATTGAGATCATCAGCCACAGTAAATCTCTGGATCACCCTTTATTGTGTTGCCATCATGTGAAGTTGTGACTTTTGGACCGACATGCTCACACTTTTGAATCATGACATCTTTCCATCAGAGTAGCAGAAGCCTTACTGGTTCATGATATTTACAGCAGCGAAGCAGAAGCATAGTATGAAATATCAGAGCCAGGTTATGTAGATATGCACCAGTCATGATTTCTTCAAATTAAGTGTGGATGCTGTGAGCATGCGGCTTTGGATTGACTCTTCAATTCTGATCAGCTGCAATCGTCGGGGTGTACCTGCATACGATAGTTAGCAATAAAGCGCACGAAAGTGTCTTTGATCACTTTCGTTGAATTGAGGTACACGGCCCACGGTTCCCCGTTGATCAGTACAAGTACCGCCTGTGATCAGGTAGGATTCCTAAGAATCTCCTTGACAGGGTTTCGCAGCTGTTCTAGCTGTTCTCAAACCGGAACGTCTCAAAGAAGAAAACACGGAGTGAGTGAACCAGCAAATTGAGATTCACTGATTGATGAAAAATGATTTGAAAAACAATCGCGTATTGCTTGAAGAAAGAGTTTTGCAATACGACGAAGGTTTTATGAGAAAAGATTAATTTTCAATCAAAATACTTTTTGTATTAGAGAATGAGTACACATTCGACGTGCTAGCGAAAAGAAGAGATTCGCACATCGAACGGTTTTTCTAAAAGTATTTTTCAATCAGAGATACTTTTTGAATTTAAAACGAGTACACATTCGACATGCTAGAGAAAAGAAGATTTGCACATCGAACGGTTTTTCCAAAAGCATTCGTCAATTCCATTCCTGGACCAAGGTTGATTCAAGATTGAATCTCCCCATTGTTTCTATCCAATTGTCACAAGCTTGATCTTACGAGAAAAGATCTCACATGCCACCTACCAAGAGCTTGTTTGATGTTGGCTCTAGAAGGATTTCCATCGTCATTGTGAATATTTTTACATATCACTCGGATGTTCTGGCAATACCACAAGGATAATGCGTAGGACTCTTAATATATACTTACTTTCCACATTGTGTGAAACAGCAAGTCTTCATTAATATAGTATCCTAACGAGATATTGTGAATGATCTCTTGGCTCTAGACTCAATCGTGCATATTTGGTTCATGTGACGGAGACTAGGGAGAGGGTCTCCTTCTTCAATATCAACAATCTTTAAGAGAAAGTCGATAGATTATGTAGGTTCCCCGTGAGAATGAAACAAGCCCTTTTAAGAGGAACTTGAGTAGCTTGGGAAGTTTAGTGCAGTGCGTCACTGGGTCCATGACGTCTTGTCTTCAATACCAGTGTTACCTTAGTAAACACTAGTAGCATATGTATTGAACCCGGTTACTGCCCTAAGGTTGAATTATTGGAGGGCTATTTCTTTTCACCCTTTTTCACATTCAATTCTTTTTCATTCTTCAACCCCTTCAGTGCTTACCGAGACTTCATAACTAGAACCTTGTTGGGTTTATTCCAGTACTAGCTCTGTCTCAGTCCGCACTCTTCCCATTTCTCATTTTTCTCCTTTTTTCAATATACCTAAGGACTCTACACTATCTAGTGGATTGTCCCTGGGTAGATCCCTCCGGTTCTGGCGGATCGTGGGAACAAATACCTAACCTAACCATCCTTATAACTCCATACATAAAGTAAAATGGTCGGTCTTTTAGGTACAGTTTATTCTTCCTTGAAACCAATTGAAAAATTATTTGGAAAAACAATCAAGGTACTTGTGATACGAGATCAAAGCATTTTGTACCCTAATAGTTTTGATCATTTAGAAAACCTCCCCCTCAACATGTGCGTATGATTTAGAAATTGTTTAGCACAGGAGGCAAGAGGACTTTGAAATATTTTCTTTGATCACAATTTTCATACGAAAAAGCCATTTGATTTTCTTGGTAAATTCTCCCCCTCAATATGTGCATAGGCTAAGAGAAATCATTTTAACACATAGAGGCAAGAGTTCTTTTGAAGCACAACCACAATCACAAGAGCCATTTGATTTTCTTGGTAAATTCTCCCCCTCAATATGTGCATAGGCTAAGAGAAATCATTTTAACACATAGAGGCAAGAGTTCTTTTGAAACACAACCACAATCACAAGAGCCATTAAGAAAACCATTTGAAAACTCAATCAAGGTACTTTATAAATCACTTTAAAAACCTTTCGTACCTCGATAGTTTATTTGCTCCCCCTCAATATGTGCTTCAAGATTCGAAAGCGTTTAGCACATATGAGCGAGCAGCGTGCACAATTAAATCAAAACGATCACCTTTTATCTAATTTCATTATTAAATCACAAATTATCCCCCGATCAAAAATATCAAACCCTTTGAGATTTTGGATCCCAAGTGATTTAATAAGGTTTAGAAAACATGGGAGAAAATGTGGCCTTGTTTAAATACTCATCTGGTTTTTGGATAAATCCTCCTCCTCAACATGTGCAATGAATTTTAAATCGTTTGGCACATGGAGGCAGGAGTGCCTTTGAAGGACTAAAACCAATTCCATTAAAACAGATTTGAGATTTAAATCACGATCTCTCACCCAATCAAAGATTTCAAACCATTTGAGATTAGTGATCCCAAAAGATTTAAATAATTTAGAAAATTTTAGGGGAAAGACGTGGCAAGATTTAATTTTTGAAATTGACAGAGATGGACCAACTCTAGACATAAAAGATTGTTAGTGTCAGGTATGATAATTTTTTAAGAGATCTTTTAGGTAAAATAAAATATTTTCACAATCAAACAAGAACAGAAAAAATTTCATTTTGAAAGACCTTTAACCTTTGAAGAAAATCATACCATGACATAACATTAAATCATTAGATCACCACTTATTATAACGTACAAACGGAACTTTTTTGAAGAAATATTGTTTGAAAATATTTTGTTTTAAATCACTCTCCCCCTCAATCGATGACCAAAGTCAATAATTGAGTGACTTAGGTTTTGGTAAAAAGAAGACCGGTGATTTTCAAAATTAGGTCCAATTAATTTTCAAAACAATAGTTTTCATTTTCCAAACAATTTAATCAAAATTTTCAAAATTGTTTAAAAAATGGTATCCTGCACAAAGATATATTAGTGGTTGAGAAGCTTTTGTTGTTGCTGCTGAGGGTTGGAAGAAAAACCGTCTGCAAATGCAGTGAGACTTCTTCTTACGTTGCATTTTGAATGCCAACTGAGGTCAAATTAAGCTCCGTTTCTTCAATCACTTAGAAGAAAACCATCTGCTGATGCAGTGAGACCTCTTACGTTGCATTTATGCCAACTCTCCATAGAAGTCCAATTAAGCTCCGTTTCTTCATTTGTCAACCCAAGATATATTTACCCTTTCCTTTTGACATCCAATCTTCTTCAATTGTGGGATCCGGATCGGGAACATTCTTATATACCAATATACCTGCATACGTTAGTGAACACACATATAGATATATGGTGGTCGACATCACCCAAACAGCAATCGACTAATAAAAGTCAATTCAACATAACAATCAGATCATATAAGGCATGGGGTTTATGTGTTAATCAAACTCTAATCATCTAAACCTAACAATCATATCCTAAATTCCTAGTCCTTCGACACAGGCAAATATCATTTTTAATTAAGCACGTAGGATAATTAAGAAAGCTCGTTAGATGATATAGATTTGAAAACATTCTCCCCCTCAATCAGTGACTCATTTTTATGAAAAGTTTAAAAGCGCTAAAGTCATTGATTGAGTTTTCAATTGTACAAAAACTATGAATCTGATTGTTTTTAAAGCAACTCATTTTCCACCATTTTTGAAAACAACAAATATTTTTCTGAAGAATTTTAGACGGAAAAACATTTGTGTAGGAACAGCAGTCCTTCGACATACTTTCCTCATTTTTGTTTTTAGGATAAGTGCACGAAATATTTGAAAAATTGTTTAGCGCAACACTTTCCTTCCTTTAAGAACGGGTTGCTATCAGAAATAATAGCAAGCCATAGTTTTAAGCACGGGTTACAGTCTGAAATAACTGCAAACCATTATTTGAAGCGCGGGTTACAGTTTGAAATAACTGTATGCCATACTTTGAGACATGTATTGGAAAAGAATATTTACACCTCCTGCTCGAACTTCATCTAAAGTCCCGTGCCATTATTGAATGACATTTCTAAGACCGTAGATGTTATCGATACCAGAAGACATGTCTTGAGAAAACAATATTTTTGGTATTTTTCAAATTTTCTGATTTTTATGGGTTTTTGTTGGTTTTATATTTTTCCATTTTATTTTTCTTGGTTTTATATTTTTCTATTTTGTTTTGCTGGTTTTATATTTTTGTATTTGGTTTTTTGAAAAATATTTACAAAGATAGAATAGATGATATAGTTAAAGAAGATGATGATACGAGTACCGAGATAAAGATATCGAGCAGCCCCGTTGAAGAAGATAGAAGTCATCATCCCTAAAACTTTCACCACCAAAGCTTCCGAGGCTCTTGCATAGAAGAAAGAAATCGAACCAACTGAAAGTGAGACTTTGGCAGCTTCCCCCCAAACCGAAAATCCTTATGTTGAGCAGATTCGAAACTCTATTTCAAGCTTGCTTTAGCTAGGTGCACAAAGAAGCACACCATTATCATAAACCCAGCTGCTCCTTTTAAGAATAATCACCGTGATTCTTCGTTCGAGGCTATATCATCCAATAGAATAACAACAACGTATCATCCCACATTTAAATAATCTTCTCAAATTTCCTTTCCACTGAAGTCTGAAACGATCCATTCCAAAAGGTGTCAAGAGAACACTTCCCCCGTGTAGTTGAAATGATGCAGTCCGTCTCTTAGTATAATGCTCTAGAACTCTCCCGAATACACTTCATGAGGGGAATGAAGAACACCTTCCCATGTTCACATTTTTCTTCCCTGATGAACGTGTATGAAGCTCAAGAACCCGAAGTACACCAATACCTAAAAGCTCTCCCGAATACACATCATGAGGGGAATGAAAACACCTTCCCATGTTCACATTTTTCTTCCCTGATGATCGTGTATGAAGCTCAAGAATCCGAAGTACACACATTCCCACCGAAAGAATAACTGATAACACCTCCCTCATGTTACACATTTATCTCCCCTGAATATGTCGCACTTGTGTACCTCTTTTATCTTCAGAAACTTTCTTTTACATCACTTCCCCCACGTCGTTGGAATACTAACACTAAAATCCTTGATGAGTAAAACCTTGAGTTTCTCTGCGGTAATAACATTTGTCTTCCCGGGATTTCTTCAGTTACTTAGAAGTATTAAGTTCATCAAGTTTACTCGCTTTGTGTTTAGATGTGTGTCTCCTTGCCCCTTTCTGGTTTTGATACTTCAGAATCAGCAACAAATATAAGCCCAAATACTTGAAATCTTTATGAGAAGAACACTTGAACTCTTGTGAGAATCAACTTGCTGAAGACTCTCTCTGACTATTTTTATCAACCCTTATGTAGACAATTTGAAGTGACCACTGATGAAGAAAAACCGATATACCCTACTTGAAACTGAAGTCAACTTCCCCACATTTGTATCTTAAGCTTGCACCTAATGATGGAAGAACGGTGTAGAGAATTTATGCTTCAAGCAAATCTCTAAGTACTCACTACCCAAACAAAGTATGAGACATTAACACCTCTTGCGATTATCCACACCGTCATATGCGTGTGACACTGAGTAAAACAAAGTAACTCCTAATAGTGATAGTTAACCAGGTCTTCAACCATCCACCTCGACTGCTGGTAACTAGATAAACCAAGTCTTCAACTCAAATTCTTAAGCCCGAGCAAGTTATCAAATAAGAACACGCCTTTGTGAAAGTCAACTTCAATCTCAAATAAGAGATAAATGATTAACTTCGAAGTAATCAACTTGTGTCAAATGTCCAATACGTGAAATAGTCAATAACAACGTCTCGAGGAGTCACTGCTAAAGAATATGAGCAAGTCTAATTGGGGATTGAATCTGACTTATAACTCTCTCCCAATTAGTGCTCTCCCCTAAACCGACAATCTGTTTGATAGATGCCCAGATTAAGAAGAAGTCTTTAGATCGTTAAATGGAACTCGTCTTTAGTCTTCTAACATGTAGCAGAAAATGTAAAACAGACTGTAGACTCGACCTTCTTCAAGATTGTGCAGTTGGGAAATAGATAGTTAACATCTTCAACTCACACCAAAAAGCATCCCACCAAAAAGCATCCCAATTAACTTACATCTTGCAAATCCCCTTAACTAAAATCCCTCCCAATCAAACAAGAACAGAAAGATGTTCATCAAGGAAATCAGCAATAAGGCCGCAGCGAACACACAAGATGGTAACGCCAAACTACCAATCACATCAAACAAGAACAGAGAGATTGTTCAGAATCATCATGTTGATGTATACGTGAAGCATTAACCGGAAGCACTTTGTCGATAAACTCATCAATCCGAGTGAAGATGTAACACCCCGCCTTATCAGACCACAATATTGTCCGCTTTGCCCGTAGGCTCACGGCTTTGTTTTTGTGGCCTCATTTGAAGACTTCCCGGCAGGTCACCCAAGCCAGTACTACTCTCACATGAGCACGCTTAACTGCCAGTTCCTAAGAACTCCACCCGCAGTAGACCACAAAACGCGTTGTGTCATTGTAAGGCGAATGTTATCTTATGAGCCCAACATCTCTCCAGGCCACAGCCGATGTGGGATTTGCCTAGGGTGTCACAATCACCCCCCCTTAGGGACTCATCGTCCTCGATGAGGTTTGCCCCACCATCTCGAACGGCTCAGGAGTGGCTCTGATACCACTTGTAACACCCCGCCTTATCAGACCACAATATTGTCCGCTTTGCCCGTAGGCTCACGGCTTTGTTTTTGTGGCCTCATTTGAAGACTTCCCGGCAGGTCACCCAAGCCAGTACTACTCTCACATGAGCACGCTTAACTGCCAGTTCCTAAGAACTCCACCCGCAGTAGACCACAAAATGCGTTGTGTCATTGTAAGGCGAATGTTATCTTATGAGCCCAACATCTCTCCAGGCCACAGCCGATGTGGGATTTGCCTAGGGTGTCACAGAAGATGTCAACCAATGGCTCTTAGAAGAGAAAAACTCCATGTGAAGATGACCCGATAATAAGAAGCTCGGTTCTTACATGAGTTTTGAGCCGTCTGACCATTTCAATTCTCAAATATCAATCAGCAATGCAAAAAATTCACACTTCTTCTCCCCCTCAAGAATTGCATACGGAGTTGCCATTCTTGATTAAATAAGTGAAAATCATCCGAATGTTCTATTCACACTTCTCTCCCGCAAAATAATCACATGATGTCGCCATCTTCATTATAATCGAGCAAGTGGAATGAGAAAACAATCAGTGGTAGCCCGGTTCACTTGATGACTGAAGCGCATGGAAAAAGTATGAAGCATGTTGATGAGAATGGTCATAATAAGAAGATTTCTCTTCTTTAGAAGATAAAGCGCACTGACACGTACACTTTTCTTTTCTTTGAGGAACGAGGCATGAACTGTTGTGTTCATACGTCATAATGATGAAGTGCGAGGCCTGAACTGATGTGAACAGACGTCATAGCCAAATGAATATCAAGATTGAGTTACTTGAACCCGTGAGTTATGAGATATCAATCCATTTGTAATCCATACTTTAAGCCAGTCCATGTAGTAAAGGATCGAAGTATCAGCAACTGAGTAAGGACTACCTGCACTAATATTACAAACTTGATTGCATATATTATGGTTAGTGACAATAGTATCCAAACCCTTTGGGGTTTCACAGTCAACCTTGATTTTGTCATCGGTAAACAGCTTTCCGGTAGGAATCCACTTAAGTCCAGCATCCTTAAACATTCTACCAGACGGTATCCACTTATGGCAAGGTTTAGGATTGTTAAGCTTCTTATGCACAGTGGAAGACTTATCAATATTCCTAGACTCCAATGATTTAGCAGTTGGTATCCATCTAGGTGACGTTTTGGGTTTGTTTTGCTTCTTATGTACTGAAGATGATTTACTGAATGTCCAATACTTAACAGGTTGAACCTTAGCACTGTTGGAAGTCTTAGTGGATTGAACCTTGGCATGTGAATTAGGAAAATGTTTCTTATGTGGAAAAGACTCAAAATTTCAATTTTTGTTTTCTACATGCGTAGCATTCTTATGCTCATAACTACTATTAGATGCACGCCAATCCCTAGTCTTTTGAGTGTTCCTAGGTAGTGGTTTACAACTACTAGCAGTGCCTTGAAATCTTGTAGAATTCCTCACCCTAGGTCTTGCACCTAAAATTCCGTCTTTTCGAATTTGTGCCTTTTTCCTAGCTTTTTCTAGATAATAGTTCTTCCACAAGTCATTCATATCATATGAATTCTGGGTTTTAATGCTTGGTTTTGACACTGTTTTCGAACTAATCCTAGAGGTGTTGTGTAGGATATTACTTTTCACATACACATCAAACCATAACACAAAGTAGCATATAGATGGAATTCTAGAGAGAGAAAGTTAGAGGTTTAGGGAACTTAGTGAGAGAAAGTGAAAGATATTATTATGAGCTCCAACTCTCTACCTTAGGAGGTAGAGAGTATTTATAGTCTTACATAAATCGCCACACATCGGGCTGTGGATCAGGCATACAGTGGGTAAAGACCCGTCCGTCCTCCACGGTGTTACTTAACTAAATTACTACTTAACTTAAAAGAACTACGACTACGAGCTTTCTAACGATTACATATTCTTGAGGTGACCGACTCTTTACTACCGGGAATTTCTAATTCCTAACAATCTCCCCCTAAGGGAGGTCACCTCAATCATGTACCAAAATTACATAGACTACAAATAGATATTACATTAACAATTGATCTTGCATTCTTGATGTAGTCCTTTGCTCCTAAGCTCGTAGTCATTGATTCTTCACATTGCATGTTTGGTTATTCCAAGTGGAGGTCTTTTACTGATCCATGTGATAATAAATTTGAGCCATCTTTTGAGATCATCAGCTATCAAAAATCTCTGTGACATCCTTTGTGATGTTGTGACTTTAGGACCGACATGCTCACATTCTGGATCATGAAATCTTCTCATCAGAGTAGCGGAAGCTTTAGTTGATTCATGATATTGGCAGCAGCGTAGCAGAAGCATGGAGTGAAAATATCAGAGTCATTGATGCACTAATCATGATTTCTTTTGAGATGAATGTGTTAAGTGAGCATGCGGCTATGGATTGACCGCTTCATTCTGATCAGCTGCAAACGTCGGGCGTACCTGCATACAACAGTTAGCAATAAATCACACGAAAGTGTCTTTGATCACTTTCGTTGAATTGAGGTACACGGCCCACGGTTCCCCGTTGATCAATACAAGTACTGCCTGTGATCAGGTATAATTCCGAAGAATTTCCTTGACAGGGTTTCGCAGCTGCTCTAGTTGTTCTCAAACCGGAACATCTCAAAGAAGACAACACGGAGTGAGTGAACCAGCGAATTTTTAAGTCCACTGATTGATGAAAAGAGATTTGAAAAACAATCGTGTATTGCTCAATAGAAATTGTTTTCGCAATACAACGAAGGTTTTGTTGAAAATCAATTATCAATCATAAAAACACCTTTTTGTTTGAAAAATGAGTACACGGTCGATGTGCTACAGAAAAGAATTGTTAAGCACAAAGACCGGTTTTTCAAAGGTATCCGTCAATCCATAACCTGAACCAGGATTGATTCAAGAGATTGAATCGCCCCATTGTTTCTGTTCAGTTGTCACATGGTTGATCCATATAATAGATCTCACATGACACCTACCAGGAGCTTGTTTGATGTTGGCTCCAGAAGGCTTTCCATCTTCATTGTGAATATGTAAACACATCACTCAGATGTTCTGGCAATACCACAAGGATAATGCGTAGGACTCAAGATATAATCTTTCTTTCCACATTGTGTGAAATAGAGAGTCTTCATTGAAAGTGTCCTAATGAGATTTATTGATGATCTCGAGGCTCTGGACTCAATTTGTGCATATTTGGATCCTGTGCCGGAGACTAGGGAGAGGGTCTCCTTCTTCAATATCAACCATCTCTAAGAGAAAGTCGATAGATAGTGTCGGTTCCCCGTGAGAATGAAACAAGTCCTTTTAAGAGGAACTTGAGTGGTTTGGAAAGTTGAAGTGCAGTGCGTCACTGGGTCCATGACGTCTTGTCTTCAATACCGATGTTACCATCAGTAGCATATGAATTGAACCCGGTTTCTGCCCTAAGGTTGAATAAACGGAGGGCTATTTGTTTTCACCCTTTTCTCATTCAATTCTTTTTAATTCTTCAACCCCTTCAGTGCTTACCGAGACTTCATAGCTAGAACCTTGTTGGGTTTATTCCAGTACTAGCTCAGTCTTAGTCCGCACTCTTCCCATATCTCATTTTTCTCCTTTTATCATCATACCTAAGGACTTCTACACTAACTAGTGGATTGTCCCTGGGTAGATCCCTCCGGTTCTGGCGGATCATGGGAACCAATACCTAACCTTATCATCCTTATATCACCGTACATAAAGTAAAGTTGGTCGGTCTATTTGGTATTGTTCATCTGCCATTGGATCCAATTGAAAACCATTTTAAAATCAATTCAGATACTTGTGATATATTATCAAAGCATTTTGTACCTGAATTGTTTTTGATATTCTTAGAACGAGAACTCCCCCTCAACATGTGCATCAGAGGTTTGAAAAGAGTTTTTGCACATACTAGAGAGAACTTGCACATTGAGATAAGTTGATCACAATCCAAATCATAGGTTTAAGATAGATGCTCCCCCTCAACATGTGCATGAAAATTTGAAATCGTTTGTCACATGTGGGAAGGACTGCATGTACATTCTTATAAAACCATTTACCGAATTATCAATTTAAATCCAATTTAAATCACACATTCTCCCCCGATCACAATTATCAAAACATTTGAGATTTGTGATCTCGTATAGATTTAAATTGATTTTGAAAGCTTTTAAGGAGAATTGTGACTTGATTGTGAAAGCGTTTGAACTGATAAGGATCGGATTTTAAGACTTTAAACTCCATTTATAAAACATGCATGTATATCTTTTGAAAACAATTTAATGCCAAATAACTTTTTAATTTAATTGAAATCATTCTCCCCCTCAATCAATGACATAGGTTGTTGATTGAGAGATAGAGATTTTGACAAATAAGTCCTAATGATTATCAAAAATAGAGATTGAGTTATTTTTCAAAGCATTTAGTTTTCAGCAGATAAATGTTTATAGAATCAGAGCATGGAATTTTGAAAACATGATAAAACATGGCTCTGTTCTTTCTTTTAAAACCGGGTTATTGCCTGAAAATGACAATAAACCATTTCTCTTTCTCCCAATTTTTTTTTTTTTTTTTTTTTTTTTTTTTTTTTTTTAAATTCGAACAACACCCAAATTCCCGTGTCATTCTTTGAATGACAGCACAAAGACCGTAGATATTATCGAACTGGAAAAAACATGACAAAATGACAATATTTTTTGAAGATTTTTCGAATTTTTCAAATTTTTATGGATTTTGAAAGTTTTATATTTTTCTATTTGATTTTTGAAGGTTTTATATTTTTGTATTTTGTTTTTCGAATAGATATATACAAGAGATAGATGAAGATAGACCTTTACTCCTCGTCTTCCTCCTGAAAACGTTTGAGAGTTTCTGGTTGAAGGCTTTTCAAACCAAGTCGTGGAAGAATAAACTCAAAACGTTCTCTTGGAAGAGCTTTGGTGAAGATGTCTGCTAACTGATATTCAGACCTCACAAACTATAGTTCCACCACACCTTTTTCCACTTGTTCCCTGATGAAATGATGTCGAATGTCGATATGCTTTGCTCTTGAGTGTTGAACGTTGTTGCATGAGAGAGCAATAGCACTTTTATTATCACAGTACAGAGGGATTTTGTTGAATTCAAAGCCATAGTCAGATAATTGAGATCTCATCCATAAGATTTGAGCACAACAAGATGACATGGCTATGTATTCAGCCTCTGTAGAGGAAATAGAAGTACTCATTTGCTTCTTTGAAGACCAGCTCACAAGCTTATCACCCAAAAACTGAGTACCTCCTGACGTACTTCGACGTGTATCTTGACAACCTGCATGATCAGCATCTGCATAGGCCGTTAGTGACATACCGGTGTCCTTCGGGTACCATATTCCCATATTGATGGTTCCTTTGAGATACCGAAAGACCCGTTTAACTGCTTCAAGGTGCTTTTTAGTAGGCTTAGCCTGGTATCTAGCACACATGCAAACAGCGAACAAGATGTCTGGTCTACTAGCAGTGAGATACATCAGGGATCCAATCATAATCCGATATTTCGTTTGGTCAATCATGATCCCTGAGAGGTCCTCATCTAGTTTGGTTCGGTCAATCATGGGAGTGTCAACAGGGTCACTTGAGTCAAATCCAAATTTCTTTAAAATCTCTGTTGCATATTTAGATTGATTTATGAAAATGCCTCCGGGACTTTGTGAAATTTGTAATCCCAAGAAAAATGACATTTGTCCCATCATTGACATTTGAAACTTTGAACTCATTTCATTTGAAAAACGATCACATTCCATTGGGTCTGTCGAGGCAAAAATAATATCATCAACATAAATTTGAACATGAATTAAATGTTTGCCTGACTTCCTGGTGAACAATGTAGGATCAACTACTCCTTTGATGAATCCGGTTGATAGAAGAAACTTTGACAGTGTATCATACCATGCCCTTGGAGCTTGCTTTAAACCGTAAAGAGCCTTCTTCAAACGATAAACGTGAGTAGGATGCTCTTGATTCACAAATCCTTCAGGTTGGCTGACGTAGACGACTTCTTTAAGATCTCCGTTCAGAAATGCCGTCTTTACATCCATCTGATAAACTACCATGTTCTTACTAGCAGCATTAGCCAGAAAGATTCTGATTGCCTCGATTCGAGCAACTGGAGCAAAAGATTCTTCAAAGTCTATACCCTCCTCTTGACGATAACCTTTAGCAACTAATCGAGCCTTGTTCTTCAACACATCACCATGCTCATCAAGTTTTACTTTGAAGATCCATTTGAGAGCTATAATCATAGCACAGTCTGGAGCAGGTACTAACTCCCATACATCAAGACGATCAAACTCATGAATTTCATCTTGCATGGTATTGAACCAGCTATCTTCATTCATGGCAGTTTTAACATCTTTTGGTTCGATCTTAGATAGTACGGAGTTGAAGAAACACCATAAGACATCGGTTGCGAGTTGTTTCCGGGTTGAAACAGGACGAGAGGGATTTCCAATGATGTTGTCTAAGGGGTGATCGTGAGTCATTTTCTGAGGTGTTCATGTGGCAGTTGTTGAGGAACTGAGGTAGCTGAGTCGATGTCTCCTGAAGAAGATGGTTCTGATGATGATTCAGGAGTAGCAAATATGTTTTCAAATGGAGCATCTTCAGGAGTAGCAAAGGGATTAACTTCATCATTGATGCTAGAAACATTTCCATGATGTACATTTGAAGAATGATGATTTGTTGATGAGACTGAAGGATCAGCAGCAGGTGCTTCTTGACTTAAAGATATTGAGACTGAAGGATTGACTTCATTCACTGGAATATGAGCATCCTCTGTTGTAGGGATCAGCACCTCATTAGTAATTGAATCATACAGTTCATCAAACATAGGATCAAACAATTTCTTTACATCATCTTCAGATGGAGGTACATATGGAGTTTCTTGAGAGGAGTTTGGAACAAGGGATGAACCAATGGGACTGTTTTGAAGTGCGGGTCCTGAGCTGGACTGTCCAGGAGCCATTTGACCGGTCAGCTCATCAAACGTAACGTGAATTGTTTCCATGATATTTCGGGTTCTTTTGTTGTATATTCGGTATCCCTTTTTGTTTGATGCATATCCTACAAATACTCCAATGTCAGCTTTTGCCCTAAGTTTGCCTAAGTCTTGACCCTCATTAGTTGGATAGCACAATGCACCAAACACACGAAGGAAAGATAGATTAGGTTTTCTGTTGTGGACAAGTTCATATGGAGTTTTTCCATGAACAGTGTGAATCAGGGAACGATTTTGTGTGTAGCATGCAGTGGCAATTGCTTCAGCCCAGAGAAACATTGGAACCTTTGAGTATATCAGCATTTTTCTAGCGGCTTCAACAAGAGTATGATTTCGTCTTTCAACTACACCGTTCTGTTGAGGGGTTCGTGGAACACTTCTTTGATGGCTGATTCCAATGCTTTCATAGAATTTACTAAGTTGTTTGTTGACAAACTCAGTTCCATTGTCTGTTCTGATAATTCTGACAGTTTTGTTTAGTCGAACCTGCAGCTGTTTGATGAGTTTGATGATGATATCAGGAGTTTCATCCTTTGTCCTTAAGAACTTGACCCAGGTGAATCTAGAGTAATCATCAACCACAACTAACACATATTTCTTCCCAAAGATATTCTGCACCCTCATAGGTCCACATAAATCCATATGAATCATATGAAGAACTTCTGTGACAGAGTTAGTAGGTTTGGGTTTATGGGCATACTTCTTGCTTTTTCCCAATTGACATGCTGAACAAAGATGATCCTTTTCATACTTTAGTCTAGGTAAACCTACAACTAAGTCCTTTCTGGAAAGATCGTTAATGGTGCCGAAGTTCAAGTGATTGAGACGACGATGCCATAACCATGACTTTGTTTTAGAAGCCTTTGATAATAAGCAGATTGGAGAGGCCCTCATCATGTCATCGATAGAGATGGTGTAAAGGTTTGAGCCACGAGTTCCTTTTAACAGTTCCTTACCATTAAGATCTCTAACAAAGCAGGTATGTTTTCTGAAGGCTACTTCTAGATCAGAATCACAGAATTGACCAACAGAGAACAGATTATGACCTAAACCTTCCACATAATACACTCTAGAGATGACACTATCACCAACAACATAATCTCCATAACCCATAATAGCACCGAAGTGATCATTACCAAATCTAACAGTCCCGATGAATTTGCTCACGAAGTTCATGAGCCGCGACCGGTCTCCAGTCATATGCTTGGAACAGCCTGAGTCCAGGTACCACAGAACGATTTGAACGATCTGCAGTTAAACACAGACAAGAATGGATAACTGGATAATTGGGATCCCCATGCAAGAATGGGTTCCATTTGGTTAGTAACAATGTTTGGAACACCCACATCAGAAATAGAAGCATTCATATCAGAAAGCGAGGCAATGGAATCGTTGTGAATAGATGCAGTACTAGTGTCTGTATTAGCCCTGTTCACAGTGTGATCACTTCTTAAGGTAATAGTTCTACCAGTAGGCATCCATTTTCTAGTGGGCATTAATTGATTAGTCTTATGACTAACAGGTATCCAATAGAAGCCTATTTTACTGAATGTTCTTCCTGTGGGTTTCCACTGTTTTCTAACTTTCTTTCGTTTTTGCCTTTTAGCCTTCTTAGCATGAACTTTAGCATTAACAATATTAACTGGACAATTAACATCATTAGGCAGAACATTAACACCACATTCATGATTAGAAACAGAATTCAAGCAGACATCAGTACAAGGTTTGCAAGTAGTATCAGAATTCGAATTAATTACAATACGTCTATGGCTAATACTAGAATCAACACGATTCGTTTTATTCGATTCAAACTTAAAGTTCCTAGATTGTTCTTCTACTCTTTTCCAGTGCATATTCTTAGCTTGCGAGGTCCTATCATTCCTTGTATTGTCTTGAGACTTTGACCTGCTCCCTTTAATGTCACTGATTACTCCTGTAGAGGGAATGGGAACATTAGTTTGTTTTACTACTCTTTGCACCACCTGTTTAGATGTGCTGGGATCTGAACTACATGCAGGTGCACTACGGTTCACATTCTTAAAACTAGAGGTACTGAGATTTGTACTCCTAGAAGGCACACTTGAGTTCTCTTTCTTAGCATTGACAGATCTAGAATCTGAACCCCATAACGGCACACTACGGTTCACATTCAACACATTGGGAATAGAGTGCATATCATACTTGGCTTTAGGCATCAAGCATGGAATCAAAGGATTAACTCTCTCACCTAATGACTTTGGGCATATTGTGATCAAGCATTCTAAGATTTCTTGAGATCGTTTGGCATATAAGCATGCATGTCCAAGTGAACTATCATGAGGTTCCTCTAGCTTATCCTCTTCAACAATCTCACGCAGGCATTCTAAGCAATCCTTAAGAGATGAAAAGTATGTTTGAATAGCTAGTTTGTTGTTTCTTAGATGAGGGGGGACATATGTCACAGACAAAGCATATTTATTACCAGAGTGAACCTTTGATACAACATTCTCCTCATTGATCATTGGCATTTTCCCTTTTACCTGACTCTTCAGATTCTCAATTTCCTTTTGCAATGAAGCTATTTGTTCGTTGTTTTTGTTACGAGTGACTTTAATTGATTCAAACAACTCATTGAAATGACGTTTAACCTTTTCATTTTCTTCTAGAAAACTTTCGTTTTCCTTTTGTAAAGCATTTACTAGGTTTTGAAGATGAAACGTTTGAGAGTTCTGAGAATCTAAAGAAGGAGGCATTTGGGAGCCTGTCATATTGTTTGTTTGACCCTTTAATTGAGAGATTTGGGCTTTCAACTTTCTGATCGTGTTGCACTGAGCTTGAATCTGTTCATCACGTTTGTTAATTTGAAAAACTGCATCAAACTCTGGAGCATCTGAAGATGTCTTGACATTTGAAGTTTTGACATTTTCTTTAAGATGTTGATATTTTAGTTGTAAATTAAAATGCTCAACTTCTAGTTTAGAAAAATGTTTAACGAAATTGTCGTGATCATCCAGTTCAATTTTCTCATTTAGTTTAGAATTAGTTTTTTCAAGCTCAATGACACGATCATGGGAGACTTTCAGGGACACAGATAATTCATGAAATTTGGAAGCATTAATAGCTCAATTTGAAGCAGTGAAAAACACATCTTGAGCAACACATTCAGTAATAAGATTCTCATTTAATGTATGCAGGTTCTTTCTCTCAATCTCATTATATTTCAGTGCACGCTCATAGTCACTAACTTCAACAACCATTGCATCAAATTCCTTTTCCATTCCCTTAATATCAGTTTCTATCCCCTTTTTAAGACTCTCAAAGTGATCTTTTAGAAGTTTAAAGAAGGGCATGACCTCAGTTAAATAACATTCTTTCATTTGTTCAAAACCCCTTTCTCCTTCTGTTATACCGGTGGGTGTGATCCTTTTCTTGCAAGTTTTCTCAAAATCAACAAATAGTTGAAATATAACGTATTGGCTAATTAATGTCTTGCTTTTAGTGGCAATTCTTCTAGGAACAAGATGCATTGGTGTATTCGGAGGATACACAGTCGCTCTAGGCATTTTCCTAAGGGGAGGATTAGTTTCAACAATATTTTCCGCTTTCTGCTTATCTAAATCCTTTTTCCAGAAGACTTGTTCGGGAGTCAACAATGTCTGAGGCTTAAACTTGTTTAAGGAAATCCAGTTTTCCTTCTTGTAATCATGAGGAGTGATAATTATGTTTTTCTCTTTGCATTTTGGATCATTTTGTTTCTTATTCATCTTTTCCCTAGTGATTTCATTTGATTTCTTATCTTCCTCAGTGCACTCAACGCAGCTAGGTTTCTGCCTAGGCTTAAGGATTTCATCACCATCATAAAGCACCTTATGAGCATTTCTAGCCTTTTTAATTACCTCTGGATTTGGTTCCTCAACAAGGGGAATGCTATGCTTATCGCTTAAGACTCGATGTTTGGTGACCATGTGAGCAGTCTGAATGGTGTTTCCTTGTATGTACAACTTGTTTTCGAGTTTGTTTTTCAAAGTTGTCAGATTAGAAAAATCTCTCAAGAGTTTTGATTCCTTTGCATTAAAATCTTGCTTAAGCATTTTCACATTTTCTTGAAGTTCTTGTTTTTGTTTAGCTGTTTTAGAAAGTTTTTCTTGCAAGGAATTTAATTCTTGTTTCAATACTTCTTCTCTAAACTTACTTTTTCTAATTACTGTACTCACTTGGTCATCCATTTCCTGCTCACGAGTGGTCAACTCAAATTTTGCACGTTGTTCATAAATAGCAACACGTTCCTTATAGGCATTTAGTTCAGAAATTATGGAATCATCAGGAGCACATGCAGTGTATTCATCAAAGACATAGTCATTGTTGACTGCAGAAGATGCATCACTAGGTACAACTTCACTTTCACTTTGTTTCACGTATTGATCGTATGGGACAATATTGTTATTACCCATATTTTCAATATTTGATTCAATAGTTTCAGTTGATTGTACTTTGTCATGCATCTGTTGCACATCAGCATCATCGTATAGTTTTAATACCTCTGAGATGAGTTTGTCCTTGGATGTGCCAGCTTGTGGTGAAGAAGAGACCTTGGGAGAAACCATTGGAGAAATGCTAGCCATGAAAATTGTGTGTGCAGTAGGTCCATCATCTACATCAGAGTCGTATGCATCACAGTCAGCGACTTGGAAGGCATTCTGATGATTGTGACCTATCTCCTGAATAGGCTGCTCATCCACATCTGCATCATAGGTCTTGGCATTGCCCTCAGCAAGAAACAGCAATGTGTCCTTCACCACCACAGTTGTAACATTTGATTGGCTTAGCTTGACCTTGGTTACCATTTCTTCCTCGATTCTGGTTGCCAACATAACCTCTCCCAGCTCCACCTCTTCCCTGATCATACTGTCTTTCCTGAACTGGTTGCACCACGATCCTTCCATCTTTAACATTGGCTTGATTATGTGGGTTAGATGCAGTTCTGAGGTTGTTGTTGGTTTGTGGGAGAGAATTCATGTTTTGACTAATGAGAAGAGCTAGTTGATTAATGATGTTACCCACGTGTGCATCAGCATCAGCTTGTTTGAACATAGGATCAGGAATGAGTTTGTGATTACCATTACCCAAGGGTATGACTTGTGTTGCTTTGGTGGTGATTCCGATGTTTGAGTAGAAAGCTGTTGAGTCATTAGACGAGCTTGTCTCTCCCTGGTTGGTTTTGAACTGATTGAGAATCAATTTTTCAAACATAGCATGTCTCTCATTCTGAAGGAGGAAGGCATAGAGTTGCTCATAGTTTGTATTCTTCAATCCTTTAGTGAGCTTCACAGCTGTGACAAACTTGTGCCATTCGGGATTCATGTTGTTCACAAATTTTGAGTTCTGCTGAATGTTAGGCATAGTCATTCTGATGTTCCTCATGTCATTCACTAACTTATGAAATCTCACATAGTACTCATAGACACTCTCATCTGGTTTCATCTTGAAGTGCTCGAATTCGTCATAGAGTTGGGATTCTCTGTCTTCCATAGTTAATTCTGAACCTGAGAGAAGCATCTTAACATTATCCCAAACTGCCTTTGCTTCAGTGTTATGATTGATCAGCTTGTAGATGTCTTTAGGAAGACCTTGAAGAACAATGTTTGAAGCCCTGATATCTGCATCAAATCTCTTTTTATCCTTATCATCAAGCTCATCATACATCTTAGGTCTGTCCATTCCGTAAACAGGAGTACCATCTTCATTAGTATCAAGTATGTCTCTAGTCGTCTCAACTCGATATGGTCCTTCATCAATGGATTTGAGAATGTTGACACCATTTTCCTTTCCAAGGCAATACAATCTGATTCGTTGAGCCCAAGAATCGTAGTCAGTTCTGTCAAGCATGGGTGGACGAGTATCTGAGCCAGCCGCTTGTACATCCTCGGCAACAGTGGAGATGATAGTAGGGATGTTGGTAGACATGTTAACAGATTATACGGGATTTTATAACTCTATGATTAAATCGGGAAATAGATTCTTTCACGGGATTTTACTAAATCAAGAGAAAACCGTAAACAATCACTCAAGTCGCTAGAAGATTATGCACTAAGTCGCTAGAAGATAATGCACTAAGTCGCTAGAGTATAATGCACTAAGTCGCTAACTCTTAATTCGCTAGACAACTAAGTCGCTAGAGTCCCAAGTCGCTAGACAAAAACCAAGTCGCTAAGTAGTAACTCGCTAACACTCAAGTCGCTAGCAAAATTTCGCCAGCAATTCGCTACTCAAGTCGCTAACGATGCAAGTCGCTAAAGAGCAACTCGCTACAGACCAAGTCGCTACCACCAAGTCGCTACTCGTAGTGGAGAGTCCACTACTTGTACTGTAAATCAATAGATGTAACTCGCTAGGTCTGAAACTGTAACTCGCTATAAAATAGTGAAGCAAGTCGCTACGAAGAAAATTATCCGTGAACTAAGTCGCTAGCATGAAAAACCATATAAACATCACTTTTCAATCCAAAAACAACCCAACCAAGATGATTCAAGCTTACCAAATGAAAACCTAAACACTTGTGATGATTCTAAACATAAAAGTACTAACAAAATTCAAACTTTAACACAAGAAATCAACCAAATGATGCAAAAACCACTAAACTTTTTCAAACTCAAAAACCACCTAAAAACCACTATAAATCCAAAGATGTGCAAGATATGATCTAACCATGGCTCTTGATACCAATTGTAGGATATTACTTTTCACATACACATCAAACCATAACACAAAGTAGGATATAGATGGAATTCTAGAGAGAGAAAGTTAGAGGTTTAGGGAACTTAGTGAGAGAAAGTGAAAGATATTATTATGAGCTCCAACTCTCTACCTTGGGAGGTAGAGAGTATTTATAGTCTTACATAAATCGTCACACATCGGGCTGTGGATCAGGCATACAGTGGGTAAAGACCCGTCCGTCCTCCACGGTGTTACTTAACTAAATTACTTCTTAACTTAAAAGAACTACGACTACGAGCTTTCTAACGATTACATATTCTTGAGGTGACCGACTCTTTACTACCGGGAATTTCTAATTCCTAACATGTTGGGAGTAGAAGTGGCTACTTGTTGAGGGTTAACGGAGCTAGAGGCCTTATTCTTAGGTAACTTAGGTGAAGTGACTGGTTTTGACAAAACTTGTTTTTCATCAACTTGGGAGGCAAACCGTGTTTTTGAAAATTTTGGTCTTTCGGATATAAACGCAGTAGGTTGCCTAACAACGGACCGGTTTCTAATGGGATGAGAAGTTGGTTTCCCCAAGGTTGATGGTTTTGTAAACTTAGTGTTCACACTTTTTCCTATAGTTTTCCTAAGCTCATTTTTTAAGGCAACAATAGCGAAACTCTTTTCCTGAAGTTGAGCTTTGAGTTCATCAATTTTTGCTATCAAAGAATTTGTTTGTTCCATTGACTTAGTTCTAGCTTCTTTGACAGAGTCACTTAGTTCTATGTGATGCTTTCTCAAAGACTCATTTTCCTTTAGTAATTTGGCCACACAAATTGCTAATTCATCATTTCTCATTTGAATATCATAAATAGCATTAACATTAGAATTACTTGTAACCAAATTACTTTTCACATGCATATCAGAAATATGTTTCTTCAAATTGTTGATAGTTGACTCTTTGTTTTGAAGCTGAGCTTTCAAAGTGTTAATTTCAAAAAGTTCACGGAATTCAGGAAGTTCCGGATTTTTACATGGTTTGTTAAGTTGAAAACTTTCTTCTTTACTCTGTATCGCAATTTCAAGTGAAATGCAATGTTTTTCAAGTTTTGAGAATTTGTTTGAAAGTTCATCAAAAGCCTTTTTATCAACCATATAATTTGTTTTGAAATTATTAGACTCAGCCTCAACCAAGGAACATTTATCAGAATCATGTTCAGCATTAAGATCAGTATGTTTAGGTACATTAGCAGATGCACTATGTTGAGCAGTTAAGAGTACCTCATCACATGACGCCTGCTCAATTTCTGGTCTGATATTTGCATCCACATCATGTGTAACAAGAGTCACTGGTCCGCTGACTGTGTCAAGCTTATCTATCTCTGAGCCTCTATACTCAGCCTCAACTGATCCATCATCTGGTGCTTTACTGGTCTCAATACAACAATTTATAGATTGCACTTGACATTCATTCACCAAACATTCATTCACCAAACATTCATTCTGAATAACTTCCTCAATATACTTCTCTACATTCTCCATGAGTTGGATTAATGTCTCTCTGAACACATTAGCTTCCATCCCAGTGTGATTCTTAAAGCACATTTCAGTCATCAGATAATCATAATCTGAAGTGTATTCCCTCTTGATGAATGAATGAAGTTGTTTGTTGATCACCTGAAGTGCAGCTTTAGAACTGGCTTCTTGAACCTTTTTCCTATTAAGTTGTAGTTCTAATTGTTCAAAGTTCAAGAAAAATGTGCCAGTTATCGATGATAATTCTTGTCGAAAGAGTGTAATACATGATCGTTCAATTCCTATTGTGTATTTGTCATCAATTCTAAGTAACATGAGGTGTGAATGAAGTTGTCGATAAGGTTCAATGGAACTTTCCTTACCCTTTGCAAGAGCATTCTGTAACCTTGACTGGTGCATTTCTGTCTCTTTAGATTCTAAACACAGAGATCTCACATCCTCATTGATTGATTCCATCATCTTTAACCGTTCAGTATAACTAATATTCTCATGGTTGTCAACAACATCATATAGTTTGAGTACTTCTGAAATCACTGGGTCAGTAGAGCAAGACATGATGTTGAAGTATACATGGGATTTTACAAGTCTATGATTTAAACCGAGAAATAGAATCTTTCGCGGGATTTTACAAAAATCAAGACAAAACCATGATATAATGAGAAATAGGATGTAGTAAGGAAACTAGGAGATGATACGGAAGTGAAGATCAATTGGTGTGTGGTTGAGTTTGTGATTTTCCCTATTTCTTTATATATATACCCCCTGTTCCGCGGATCGAACTCGCAGGAATTGTATGTTAGGTTTAGAGACAAATCGTAGGAATTGACAAATCACAGTCCTTGACAAGTTGCTTAACAAATAACTCGCATAAGACAACTCGCTTCAATAAGCCATTAGACAACTCGCATATGTGGCAACTCGCATAACACAACTCGCTTCAATAAGCAAGTAGACAACTCGCATATGTGGCAACTCGCATAACACAACTCGCTTCAATAAGCAAGTAGACAACTCGCATATGTGGCAACTCGCATAACACAACTCGCTTCAATAAGCAAGTAGACAACTCGCATATGTGGCAACTCTCTTAGGCAACTCTCTTTAGATACGATAACTATGGAGAAGTCGCATAGGCAACTCGCTTATCAGACAACTCGCTCAATAGCGAAGTCGCTTTAGATCTCAAGTCGCTTAAAGAAACAACTCGCTTAGAACTCAAACCGCATAAAAATCAACTCGCTAAACAGCCAAGTCGCATGTACCAACTCGCATCCAATAACAAAGCAACTCGCTTTGAAGAAATGTGAATTCGAGACTCAACTCGCTTTGTACAATCTTCAAATATAACCACTTTATCAATCAAAAACAGCCAAACCACAATGATTTAAGCCTTCCAATTCAAAACCTAAACACATATGATGATCCTAAACACAAAAGTACAAGCAAAATTCAAACTTTACCACTAGAATTTGTCCAAATGAATCAAACTCTCCTAAACCCTTAATACACCAAAAACCTTATGAAATCCACCAAAACAAAGAGCATAAAAGATGAGTGATCAAACCATGGCTCTGATACCAATTGTTAGATATTGGATTTCATAAACACATAACAAATCAAAGTATGGTTCGAATTAGGCAAGAGAGTTTAGAGAGAGAAAGTAGTGTGGGAGCCTTTCTAGAGAGAGAAAGTAACAAAAGAAAGAATATTAGATTGAAAGGTCCAACCCTCTACCTTGGAAGGTAGAGGGTATATATAGTTACACAATAAACGTCCTCCTTCGGACTGTGGATCAGGCATACAGTGGGTAAAGACCCATCCTTCCTCCACGGTGAAACACTACGCTAAACTACGCTACAAATTAACTAATAAACTACTAAATAACGTAAATAACTATATGTCTACGAGCTAACTTATGCTAGATAATAGTTGGGGTGACCGACTCTTTTACTATGGAATTTTCTAATTCCTAACACGGATAAACTAACGGTCCATCCAAAATTGGGACTAAATTAGTGCAAGGTTTCAAAAATAGGTATATCTGGTGTAATTAAAACGACTTAGTGACTAAACTTGAAATCTGACCAAACCACATGGACTAAACGTGTAATTTTTTCTTTAAATTTATTAAGTTATCAAAATCATGAAAATTAATAAGTTTATATACCTTATAATTTATTTAAACTTTAACGACAAATTTTTAATCACTTACCCTCCAGAGTGTTTTAGTTTTTCTTTTTAACAAATTGACACATGTGTTTATAAATATTTATTTTGCTAATAAATCATGAGACTTGATGAAAAAATTAAACATTCCCATAAGTTAATAGAACAAACTAGTTTTCTCATTTTATATCTTCTCTTACTATATAAATAAACGATTCTTATTGAATACCGTCGACCAATAAAAAGTTTTGTAGAATCATCTGCTCCAATATAATAAGGCTCAACATGTGCTTGTATCTTATACACATAAAAAGTGACTGGTAGTCAAGTAATGGGAACTAATTTCTATAATTAAGAATGAAAACATATTATCAATATTACCATGTTAGTTGATAGTAATATTTTGAGAAAAAAAAAAGTCAAAAACACATGATTTGTAAAATAAGTAAAAAAGTAACAATGGTTAAAAAAGTATGAATAATTCTTGTGGTTCGTTAATTATATCATTTCAAAAAAGTGACTAATAGTCAATTAAAGGCAAGAAATATTTATCATTAAGGTGAATGATAATTAATTATTAGCAAATAATATCTATAATTCAAAAGGAAAACAAATTATCAATATTATATAATTGGTTTATATTCCTATTTTGAACAAAAAGTCAAAAACACATTATTTGTATAATAAATAAAAAAGTAACAATGAATAAAAAAAAATATAACTAATTCTTATGGTTCGTTTGTCATATCTTTTCAAAAAAATGACATTGAATAAGGAAATATGGCTATTTCAAGTGTTTTACCATCAGCTAGTCAATCACCACCAGCAGGCTTTCTCGTCGTGATTACCTTTACATGCAAATTATAAATAGTGTAAAGGCCAAAATACATCTCTTGGGGTTTTTTTTTTGCCTTTTTGTTAGGAATTGGAAATTCTATAGTGAAGCATCGGTTATGTAGGATATAACTTTTCACATACACATCAAACCATAACACAAAGTAGCATATAGATGGAATTCTAGAGAGAGAAAGTTAGAGGTTTAGGGAACTGAGAGAAAGTGAAAGATATTATTATGAGCTCCAACTCTCTACCTTGGGAGGTAGAGAGTATTTATAGTCTTACATAAATCGCCACACATCGGGCTGTGGATCAGGCATACAGTGGGTAAAGACCCGTCCGTCCTCCACGGTGTTACTTAACTTAATACTACTTAACTTAAACATAACTATGACTACGAGCTTTCTAACGATTACATATACTTGAGGTGACCGACTCTTTACTACCGGGAATTTCTAATTCCTAACAATCTCCCCCTAAGGGAGGTCACCTCAATCATGTACCAACATTACATAGAATACAAATAGATATTACATTAACAATTGATCTTGCATTCTTGATGTAGTCCTTTGCTCCTAAGCTCGTAGTCATTGATTCTTCACATTGCATGTTTGGATATTCCAAGTGGAGGTCTTTTACTGATCCATGTGATAATAAATTTGAGCCAACATTTGAGATCATCAGCTATCAAAAAAAAATCTCTGTGACATCCTTTGTGATGTTGTGAATTTAGGACCGACATGCTCACATTCTGGATCATGAAATCTTCTCATCAGAGTAGCGGAAGCATTTGTTGAATCATGATATTGGCAGCAGCGTAGCAGAAGCTTGGAGTGAAAATATCAGAGTCATTGATGCACTAATCATGATTTCTTTGAGTTGAATGTGTTAAGTGAGCAAGCGGCTATGGATTGACCGCTTCATTCTGATCAGCTGCAAACGTCGGGTGTACCTGCATACAACAGTTAGCAATAAATCGCGCGAAAGTGTCTTTGATCACTTTCGTTGAATTGAGGTACACGGCCCACGGTTCCCCGTTGATCAGTACAAGTACTGCCTGTGATCAGGTAGGATTCCTAAGAATCTCCTTGACAGGGTTTCGCAGCTGTTCTAGCTGTTCTCAAACCGGAACATCTCAAAGAAGACAACACGGAGTGAGTGAACCAGCGAATTTTAAGTCCACTGATTGATGAAAAGAGTTTTGAAAAACAATCGTGTATTGCTCAATAGAAATTGTTTTTGCAATACAACGAAGGTTTTATTGAAAATCAATTATCAATCATAAAAACACCTTTTGGTTTGAAAAATGAGTACACGGTCGATGTGCTAAAGAAAAGAGTTTTTTAAGCACAAAGACCGGTTTTTCAAAGGTATCCGTCAATCCATAACCTAAACCAGGATTGATTCAAGAGATTGAATCGCCCCATTGTTTCTGTTCAGTTGTCACATGATTGATCCATATAATAGATCTCACATGCCACCTACCAGGAGCTTGTTTGATGTTGGCTCCAGAAGGCTTTCCATCTTCATTGTGAATATGTATACACATCACTCAGATGTTCTGGCAATACCACAAGGATAATGCGTAGGAATCAAGATATAATCTCTCTTTCCACATTGTGTGAAACAGAGAGCCTTCATTGAAAGTGTCCTAATGAGATTTATTGATGATCTCGTGGCTCTAGACTCAATTTGTGCATATTTGGATCCTGTGCCAGAGACTAGGGAGAGGGTCTCCTTCTTCAATATCAACCATCTCTAAGAGAAAGTCGATAGATAATGTCGTTCCCCGTGAGAATGAAACAAGCCCTTTTAAGAGGAACTTGAGTGGTTTGGAAAGTTGAAGTGCAGTGCGTCACTGGGTCCATGACGTCTTGTCTTCAATACCGATGTTACCATCAGTAGCATATGAAGTGAACCCGGTTTCTGCCCTAAGGTTGAATAGATGGAGGGCTATTTGTTTTCACCCTTTTCTCATTCAATTCTTTTTAATTCTTCAACCCCTTCAGTGCTTACCGAGACTTCATAGCTAGAACCTTGTTGGGTTTATTCTAGTACTAGCTCAGTCTTAGTCCGCACTCTTCCCATTTCTCATTTTTCTCCTTTTATCATCATATCTAAGGACTTCTACACTAACTAGTGGATTGTCCCTGGGTAGATCCCTCCGGTTCTGGCGGATCATGGGAACACATACCTAACCTTATCATCCTTATATCACCGTTACATAAAGTAAAGTTGGTCGGTCTATTTGGTATTGTTCATCTGCCATTGGATCCAATTGAAAACCATTTGAAAAATCAATTCAGATACTTGTGATATATTATCAAAGCATTTTGTACCTGAATTGTTTTTGATATTTTTAGAACGAGAACTCCCCCTCAACATGTGCATCAAGTATTTGAAAATGTTTTGCACACGGAGGCAAGAGAAAGAATTAACTTCTTTGATTACCATTTTCTAAAAGATATCAGCATCACTTCCCACATCAAATCAAGTCGATATAGCATTTCCGGGAAGGATGAGGTTTCCATAAATTTGCTCCCCCTCAATATGTGCCTCGAGGTTTGAGAAGAGTTTTGCACATACTAGAGGGAACCTGCACATTGGGATGAAAGATCACGTTTCAAATCAAAGGTTTAAGATAGATGCTCCCCCTCAACATGTGCATTGAAAATTTGAAATCGTTTGTCACATGTGGGAAGGACAGCATGTACATTCTTGTGAAACCATTTACCGAATTATCAGTTTAAATCCAATTTAAATCACACATTCTCCCCCGATCACAATTATCAAAACATTTGAGATTTATGATCTCGTATAGATTTAAATTGATTTTGAAAGCTTTTAAGGAGAATTGTGACTTGATTGTGAAAGCGTTTAAACTGATAAGGATCGGATTTTAAGACTTTAAACTCCATTTATAAAACATGCATGTATATCTTTTGAAAACAATTTAATGCCAAATAACTTTTTTATTTAATTGAAATCATTCTCCCCCTCAATCAATGACATAGGTTGTTGATTGAGAGATAGAGATTTTGACATATAAGTCCTGATGATTATCAAAAATAGAAACCGAGTTATTTTTCAAAAGCATTTGGTTTTCAGCAGATAAGAGTTTATAGAATCAGAGCATGGAATTTTGAAAACATGATAAAACATGGCTCTGTTCTTTCTTTTAAAACCGGGTTATTGCCTAAAAATGACAATAAACCATTTCTCTTTCTCCCAAAAATATTTTTTGATTTTTTGATTTTTTTTTTTTTTTTTTTTTTTTTTTTTTCTAAAAATTCGAACAACATCTAAAGTCCCGTGTCATTCTTTGAATGACAGCACAAAGACCGTAGATATTATCGAACAGGAAAAAACATGACAAAATGACAATATTTTTTTTTGAAGATTTTTCGAATTTTTCAAATTTTTATGGATTTTGAAAGTTTTGTATTTTTCTATTTGATTTTCGAATAGATATATACAAGAGATAGATGAAGATAGACCTTTACTCCTCGTCTTCCTCCTGAAGACGTTTGAGAGTTTCTGGTTGAAGGCTTTTCAAGCCAAGTCGTGGAAGAATAAACTCAAAACGTTCTCTTGGAAGAGCTTTGGTGAAGATGTCTGCTAACTGATATTCAGACCTCACAAAATATAGTTCCACCACACCTTTTTCCACTTGTTCCCTGATGAAATGATGTCGAATGTCGATATGCTTTGCTCTTGAGTGTTGAACGTTGTTGCATGAGAGAGCAATAGCACTTTTATTATCACAGTACAGAGGGATTTTGTTGAATTCAAAGCCATAGTCAGATAATTGAGATCTCATCCATAAGATTTGAGCACAACAAGATGACATGGCTATGTATTCAGCCTCTGTAGAGGAAATAGAAGTACTCATTTGCTTCTTTGAAGACCAACTCACAAGCTTATCACCCAAAAACTGAGCACCTCCTGACGTACTTCGACGTGTATCTTGACAACCTGCATGATCAGCATCTGCATAGGCCGTTAGTGACATACCGGTGTCCTTCGGGTACCATAGTCCCATATTGATGGTTCCTTGGAGATACCGAAAGACCCGTTTAACTGCTTCAAGGTGCTTTTTAGTAGGCTTAGCCTGGTATCTAGCACACATGCAAACAGCGAACAAGATGTCTGGTCTACTAGCAGTGAGATACATCAGGGATCCAATCATGCTCCGATATTTCGTTTGGTCAATCATGATCCCTGAGAGGTCCTCATCTAGTTTGGTTCGGTCAATCATGGGGGTGTCAACAGGGTCACTTGAATAAAATCCAAATTTCTTTAAAATCTCTGTTGCATATTTAGATTGATTTATGAAAATGCCTCCGGGACTTTGTGAAATTTGTAATCCAAAAAAAAATGACATTTGTCCCATCATTGACATTTGAAACTTTGAACTCATTTCATTTGAAAAACGATCACATTCCATTGGGTCTGTCGAGGCAAAAATAATATCATCAACATAAATTTGAACATGAATTAAATGTTTTCCTGACTTCCTGGTGAACAATGTAGGATCAACTGCTCCTTTGATGAATCCGGTTGATAGAAGAAACTTTGACAGTGTATCATACCATGCCCTTGGAGCTTGCTTTAAACCGTAAAGAGCATTCTTCAAACGATAAACGTGAGTAGGATGCTCTTGATTCACAAATCCTTCAGGTTGGCTGACGTAGACGACTTCTTTAAGATCTCCGTTCAGAAATGCCGTCTTTACATCCATCTGATAAACTACCATGTTCTTACTAGCAGCATTACCCAGAAAGATTCTGATTGCCTCGATTCGAGCAACTGGAGCAAAAGATTCTTCAAAGTCTATACCCTCCTCTTGACGATATCCTTTAGCAACTAATCGAGCCTTGTTCTTCAACACATCACCATGCTCATCAAGTTTTACTTTGAAGATCCATTTGAGAGCTATAATCATAGCACAGTCTGGAGTAGGTACTAATTCCCATACATCAAGACGATCAAACTCATGAATTTCATCTTGCATGGCATTGAACCAGCTATCTTCATTCATAGCAGTTTTAACATCTTTTGGTTCGATCTTAGATAGTACGGAGTTGAAGAAGCACCATAAGGCATCGGTTGCGAGTTGTTTCCTGGTTGATACAGGACGAGAGGGATTACCAATGATGTTGTCTAATGGATGATCGTGAGTCCATTTTCTGAGGTGTTCATGTGGCAGTTGTTGAGGAACTGAGGTAGCAGAGTCGATGTCTCCTGAAGAAGATGGTTCAGATGATGATTTAGGAGTAGCAAATATGTTTTCAAATGGAGCATCTTCAGGAGTCGCAAAGGGATTAACTTCATCATTGATGCCAGAAACATTTCCATGATGTACATTTGAAGAATGATGATTTGTTGATGAGACTGAAGGATCAGCAGCAGGTGCTTCTTGACTTAAAGATATTGAGACTGAGGGATTGACTTCATTCACTGGACTATGAGCATCCTCTGTTGTAGGAATCAGCACCTCATTAGTAATTGAATCATACAGTTCATCATACATAGGATCAAACAATTTCTTTACATCATCTTCAGATGGAGGTACATATGGAGTTTCTTGAGAGGATTTTGGAACAAGGGATGAACCAATGGGACTGTTTTGAAGTGCGAGTCCTGAGCTGGTGTGTCCAGGAGCCATTTGACCGGTCAGCTCATCAAACGTAACGTGAATTGTATCCATGATGTTTCGGGTTCTTTTGTTGTAGATTCGGTATCCCTTTTTGTTTGATGCATATCCTACAAATACTCCAATGTCAGCTTTGGCCCTAAGTTTGCCCAAGTCTTGACCCTCATTAGTTGGATAGCACAAGGCCCCAAACACACGAAGGAAAGATAGATTAGGTTTTCTGTTGTGGACAAGTTCATATGGAGTCTTTCCATGAATAGTGTGAATCAGGGAACGATTTTGTGTGTAGCATGCAGTGGCAATAGCTTCAGCCCAGAGAAACATTGGAACCTTTGAGTAGATCAGCATTGTTCTAGCAGCTTCAACAAGAGTACGATTTCGTCTTTCAACTACACCGTTCTGTTGAGGGGTTCGTGGAACACTTCTTTGATGGCTGATTCCAACGCTTTCATAGAATTCACTAAGTTGTTTGTTGACAAACTCAGTTCCATTGTCTGTTCTGATAATTCTGACAGTTTTGTTTAGTCGAACCTGCAGCTGTTTGATGAGTTTGATGATGATATCAGGAGTTTCATCCTTTGTCCTTAAGAACTTGACCCAGGTGAATCTAGAGTAATCATCAACCACAACTAACACATATTTCTTCCCAAAGATATTCTGCACCCTCATTGGTCCACATAAATCCATATGAATCATATGAAGAACTTTTGTGACAGAGTTAGTAGGTTTGGGTTTATGGGCATACTTCTTGCTTTTTCCCAATTGACATGCTGAACAAAGATGATCCTTTTCATACTTTAGTCTAGGTAAACCTACAACTAAGTCCTTTCTGGAATGATCGTTGATGGTGCCGAAGTTCAAGTGATTGAGACGATGATGCCATAACCATGACTTTGTTTTTGAAGCCTTAGATAACAAGCAGATTGGAGAGGCCCTCATCATGTCATCGATAGAGATGGTGTAAAGGTTTGAGCCACGAGTTCCTTTCAACAGTTCCTTACCATTAAGATCTCTAACAAAGCAGGTATGTTTTCTGAAGGCTACTTCTAGATCAGAATCACAGAATTGACCAACAGAGAACAGATTATGACCTAAACCTTCCACATAATACACTCTGGAGATGACACTATCACCAACAACATAATCTCCATAACCCATAATAGCACCGAAATGATCATTACCAAATCTAACAGTCCCGATGAATTTGCTCACGAAGTTTATGAGCCGCGACCGGTCTCCAGTCATATGCTTGGAACAGCCTGAGTCCAGGTACCACAGAACGATTTGAACGATCTGCAGTTGAACACAGACTAGAATGGATAACTGGATAATTGGGATCCCCATGCAAGAATGGGTTCCATTTGGTTAGTAACAATGTTTGGAACACCCACATCAGAAATAGAAGCATTCATATCAGAAAGCGAGGCAATGGAATCATTGTGAATAGATGCAGTACTAGTGTCTGTATTAGCCCTGTTCACAGTGTGATCACTTCTTAAGGGAATAGTTCTACCAGTAGGCATCCATTTTCTAGTGGGCATTAATTGATTAGTCTTATGACTAACAGGTATCCAATAGAAGCCTATTTTACTGAATGTTCTTCCTGTGGGTTTCCACTGTTTTCTAACTTTCTTTCGTTTTTTCCTTTTAGCCTTCTTAGCATGAACTTTAGCATTAACAATATTAACTGGACAATTAACATCATTAGGCAGAACATTAACACCACATTCATGATTAAAAACAGAATTCAAGCAGACATCAGTACAAGGTTTGCAAATAGTATCAGAATTCGAATTAATTATAGTACGCCTATGGCTAATACTAGAATCAACACGATTCGTTTTATTCGATTCAAACTTAAAGTTCCTAGATTGTTCTTCTACTCTTTTCCAGTGCACATTCTTAGCTTGCGAGGTCCTATCATTCCTTGTATTGTCTTGAGACTTTGACCTGCTCCCTTTAATGTCACTGATTACTCCTGTAGAGGGAATGGGAACATTAGTTTGTTTTACTACTCTTTGCACCACCTGTTTAGATGTGTTGGGATCTGAACTACATGCAGGTGCACTAAGTTTCAGATTCTTAACACTAGAGGTACTGAGATTTGTACTCCTAGAAGGCACACTTGAGTTCTCTTTCTTATCATTGACAAATCTAGAATCTGAACCCCTTAAAGGCACACTACGGTTCACATTCAAAACATTGGGAATCGAGTGCCTATCATACTTGGCATTAGGCATCGAGCATGGAATCAAAGGATTAACTCTCTCACCTAATGACTTTGGGCATATTGTGATCAAGCATTCTAAGATTTCTTGAGATCGTTTGGCATATAAGCATGCATGTCCAATTGCATTATCATGAGGTTTCTCTAACTTATCCTCTTCAACAATCTCACGCAGACATTCTAGGCAATCCTTAAGGGATGAGAAGTATGTTTGAATGGCAAGTTTGTTGTTCCTTAGATGAGGGGGGACATATGTCACAGATAAAGCATATTTATTACAAGAGTGAATCTTTGATACAACATTTTCCTCATTGATCATTGGCATTTTCCCTTTTACCTGACTCTTCAGATTCTCAATTTCCCTTTGCAATGAAGCTATTTGTTCATTGTTTTTGTTACGAGTGACTTTAATTGATTCAAACAACTCATTGAAATGACGTTTAACCTTTTCATTTTCTTCTAGAAAACTTTCGTTTTCCTTTTGTAAAGCATTTACTAGGTTTTGAAGATGAAACGTTTGAGAGTTCTGAGAATCTAAAGAAGGAGGCATTTGGGAGCCTGTCATATTGTTTGTTTGACCCTTTAATTGAGAGATTTGGGCTTTCAACTTTCTGCTCGTGTTGCACTGACCTTGAATCTGTTCATCACGTTTGTTAATTTGAAAAACTGCATCAAACTCTAGAGCATCTGAAGATGTCTTGACATTTGAAGTTTTGACATTTTCTTTAAGATGTTGATATTTTAGTTGTAAATTAAAATGCTCAACTTCTAGTTTAGAAAAATGTTTAACAAAATTGTCGTGATCATCCAGTTCAATTTTCTCATTTAGTTTAGAATTAGTTTTTTCAAGCTCAATGACACGATCATGGGAGACTTTCAGGGCCACAGATAATTCATGAAATTTGGAAGCATTAATAGAGCAATTTGAAGCAGTGAAAAACACATCTTGAGCAACACATTCAGTAATAAGATTCTCATTTAATGTATACAGGTTCTTTCTCTCAATCTCATTATATTTCAGTGTACGCTCATAGTCACTAACTTCAACAACCATTGCATCAAATTCCTTTTCCATTCCCTTAATATCAGTTTTTATCCCCTTTTTAAGACTCTCAAAGTGATCTTTTAGAAGTTTAAAGAAGGGCATGACCTCAGTTAAATAACATTCTTTCATTTGTTCAAAAACCCTTTCTCCTTCAGTTATACCAGTGGGTGTGATCCTTTTCTTGCAAGTTTTCTCAAAGTCAACAAATAGTTGAAATATAACGTATTGGCTAATTAATGTCTTGCTTTTAGTGGCAATTCTTCTAGGAACAAGATGCATTGGTGTATTCGGAGGATACACAGTCGCTCTAGGCATTTTCCTAAGGGGAGGATTAGTTTCAACAATATTTTCCGCTTTCTGCTTATCTAAATCCTTTTTCCAGAAGACTTGTTCGGGAGTCAACAATGTCTGAGGCTTAAACTTGTTTAAGGAAATCCAGTTTTCCTTCTTGTAATCATGAGGAGTGATAATTATGTTTTTCTCTTTGCATTTTGGATCATTTTGTTTCTTATTCATCTTTTCCCTAGTGATTTCATTTGATTTCTTATCTTCCTCAGTGCACTCAACGCAGCTAGGTTTCTGCCTAGGCTTAAGGATTTCATCACCATCATAAAGCACCTTATGAGCATTTCTAGCCTTTTTAATTACCTCTGGATTCGGTTCCTCAACAAGGGGAATGCTATGCTTATCGCTTAAGACTCGATGTTTGGTGACCATGTGAGCAGTCTGAATGGTGTTTCCTTGTATGTACAACTTGTTTTCAAGTTTGTTTTTCAAAGTTGTCAGATTAGAAAAATCTCTCAAGAGTTTTGATTCCTTTGCATTAAAATCTTGCTTAAGCATTTTCACATTTTCTTGAATTTCTTGTTTTTGTTTAGCTGTTTTAGAAAGTTTTTCTTGCAAGGAATTTAATTCTTCTTTCAATACTTCTTCTCTAAACTTACTTTTTCTAATTACTGTACTCACTTGGTCATCCATTTCCTGCTCACGAGTGGTCAACTCAAATTTTGCACGTTGTTCATAAATAGCAACACGTTCTTTATAGGCATTTAGTTCAGAAATTATGGAATCATCAGGAGCACATGCAGTGTATTCATCAAAGACATAGTCATTGTTGACTGCAGAAGATGCATCACTAGGTACAACTTCACTTTCACTTTGTTTCACGTATTGATCGTATGGGACAATATTGTTATTACCCATATTTTCAACATTTGATTCAATAGTTTCAGTTGATTGTACTTTGTCATGCATCTGTTGCACATCAGCATCATCGTATAGTTTTAATACCTCTGAGATGAGTTTGTCCTTGGATAGGCCAGCTTGTGGTGAATAAGAGACCTTGGGAGAAACCATTGGAGAAATGCTAGCCATAAAAATTGTGTGTGCAGTAGGTCCATCATCTACATCAGAGTCGTATGCATCACAGTCAGCGACTTGAAAGGCATTCTAATGATTGTGACCTATCTCCTGAATAGGCTGCTCATCCACATGTGCATCATAGGTCTTGGCATTGCCCTCAGCAAGAAACAGCAATTCCTCTTCATCCAAAGCAGCACCATTGTCCTGAGCTTGTGCCAGCAGCATCTTATCGCTGAAGTAATCAGCATTCTGTGGACGCTTTGGAGATGTACAGTTCCTTGCAATGTGTCCTTCACCACCACAGTTGTAACATTTGATTGGCTTAGCTTGACCTTGGTTACCATTTCCTCCTCGATTCTGGTTGCCAACATAACCTCTCCCAGCTCCACCTCTTCCCTGATCATACTGTCTTTCATGAACTGGTTGCACCACGATCCTTCCATCTTTAACAGTGGCTTGATTATGTGGGTTAGATGCAGTTCTGAGGTTGTTGTTGGTTTGTGGGAGAGAATTCATGTTTTGACTAATGAGAAGAGCTAGTTGATTAATGATGTTACCCACGTGTGCATCAGCATCAGCTTGTTTGAACATAGGATCAGGGATGAGTTTGTGATTACCATTACCCAAGGGTATGACTTGTGATGCTTTGGTTGTGATTCTGATGTTTGAGTAGAAAGCTGTTGAGTCATTAGACGAGCTTGTCTCTCCCTGGTTGGTTTTGAACTGATTGAGAATCAATTTTTCAAACATAGCATGTCTCTCATTCTGAAGGAGGAAGGCATAGAGTTGCTCATAGTTTGTATTCTTCAATCCTTTAGTGAGCTTCACAGCTGTGACAAACTTGTGCCATTCGGGATTCATGGTGTTCACAAACTTTGAGTTTAGCTGAATGTTAGGCATAGTCATTCTGATGTTCCTCATGTCATTCACTAACTTATGAAATCTCACATAGTACTCATAGACACTCTCATCTGGTTTCATCTTGAAGTGCTCGAATTCGTCATAGAGTTGGGATTCTCTGTCTTCCATAGTTAATTCTGAACCTGAGAGAAGCATCTTAACATTATCCCAAACTGCCTTTGCTTCAGTGTTATGATTGATCAGCTTGTAGATGTCTTTAGGAAGACCTTGAAGAACAATGTTTGAAGCCCTGATATCTGCATCAAATCTCTTTTTATCCTTATCATCAAGCTCATCATACATCTTAGGTCTATCCATTCCGTAAACAGGAGTACCATCTTCATTAGTATCAAGTATGTCTCTAGTCGTCTCAACTCGATATGGTCCTTCATCAATGGATTTGAGAATGTTGACACCATTTTCCTTTCCAAGGCAATACAATCTGATTCATTGAGCCCAAGAATCGTAGTCAGTTCTGTCAAGCATGGGTGGACGAGTATCTGAGCCAGCCGCTTGTACATCCTCGGCAACAGTGGAGATGATAGTAGGGACGTTGGTAGACATGTTAACAGATTATACGGGATTTTATAACTCTATGATTAAACCGGGAAATAGATTCTTTCACGGGATTTTACTAAATCAAGAGAAAACCGTAAACAATCACTCAAGTCGCTAGAAGATTATGCACTAAGTCGCTAGAAGGTAATGCACTAAGTCGCTAGAGTATAATGCACTAAGTCGCTAACTCTTAATTCGCTAGACAACTAAGTCGCTAGACAAAAACTAAGTCGCTAAGTAGTAACTCGCTAACACTCAAGTCGCTAGCAAAATTTCGGCAGCAATTCGCTACTCAAGTCGCTAACGATGCAAGTCGCTAAAGAGCAACTCGCTACAGACCAAGTCGCTACCACCAAGTCGCTACCCGTAGTGGAGAGTCCACTACTTGTACTGTAAATCGCTAGATGTAACTCGCTAGGTCTGAAACTGTAACTCGCTATAAAATAGTGAAGCAAGTCGCTACGAAGAAAAATTATCCGTGAACTAAGTCGCTAGCATGAAAAACCATATAAACATCACTTTTCAATCCAAAAACAACCCAACCAAGATGATTCAAGCTTACCAAATGAAAACCTAAACACTTGTGATGATTCTAAACATAAAAGTACTAACAAAATTCAAAATTTAACACAAGAAATCAACCAAATGATGCAAAAACCACTAAACATTTTCAAACTCAAAAACCACCTAAAAACCACTATAAATCCAAAGATGTGCAAGATATGATCTAACCATGGCTCTTGATACCAATTGTAGGATATAACTTTTCACATACACATCAAACCATAACACAAAGTAGCATATAGATGGAATTCTAGAGAGAGAAAGTTAGAGGTTTAGGGAACTTAGTGAGAGAAAGTGAAAGATATTATTATGAGCTCCAACTCTATACCTTGGGAGGTAGAGAGTATTTATAGTCTTACATAAATCGCCACACATCGGGCTGTGGATCAGGCATACAGTGGGTAAAGACCCGTCCGTCCTCCACGGTGTTACTTAACTTAATACTACTTAACTTAAACATAACTACGACTACGAGCTTTCTAACGATTACATATACTTGAGGTGACCGACTCTTTACTACCGGGAATTTCTAATTCCTAACAGGTTACCCCAAATATATTCTAGCTTAAGTTAGCTCGTAGACATATCGTTTATTACGTTATTTGTTAGTTAGTTATTAGCATAGTTTAGTCTAGTGCAACACCGTGGAGGAAGGACGGGTCTTTACCCATTGTATGCCTGATCTACAGCCCGAAAGAGGGCGTAATACTATGTATAAATAGCCTTCTCCCCTCAAGGGAGAGGGTTGGATGTTCATTGAGTAATCTAACCTTTCACTTGTTTTATCTCTCTAGAACACTCCATTTTCTCTCTCTAAAACCATATAGTCATACGCCCATATTTGTCCTGGTTTGATGTATTTATGAAATCCAATATGTTACAAATGGTATCAAGAGCCATGGTTTGATCATCTCTCTTACATGTTCTTGGATTTCTAGTGGGTTTATATGGTTTTTGGGTTTGAAAAAGTTTAGCGGTATTTGCATCATTTGGACTATTTCTTGTGTTAAAGTTTGGTTTTTGATAGTACTTTAATGTTTAGAATCATTATAAGTGCTTAGGTTTTGATTTGGAAGGCTTGAATCAGTGTGGTTGGGTTGTTTTTGGATTGAAAAGTGGTATTTTTTGAACATTTCTACCTAGCGACTTGTGTCACAGAATTGATTTCTTCTTAGCGACTTGTCACTACGTTTTCGGCGACTTGCTTTTGTTGTTGGAAGCGACTTGAGCACTAGCAATTTGTCTTTTGAGACAAAGCGACAAATAGTACAAAGTAGTGGTCGTACTGTTTTGGCTAGCGACTTGTCATCGTAGCGACTTGTCCATACGTTCTTCATCGACTTGACTTTGTTGTTGGAAGCAACTTGTGCTCTAGCGATTTGTTTCTTGAGACAAAACGACAAAAAGGACAAAGTAGTGGTCGTACTATTTTGTCTAGCGAGTTGTCCCTAGCGACTTGTCCACCTAGCGAGTTGTTACTCTAGTGACTTGTGCATCTAGCGATTTGGCTCTAGCGATTTGTACTTATAGCAATTTGTGTCTCACAAGCAATCTCTCTCTAGCGACTTGTGTGAGAAGCGATTTGTCTTCAAGGTATTTAGCGACTTGGTGAACTAATGCAAGCGACTTGTGCCTAATATCCATCAACACAATGTCTTACACCACTGACCCTTTAATCTCCAAAGTGCTCGAACTCTATGATACTTTACAAAACAAAGAAATCGTTTACTACTCAGAAAGTTTAACCAGGATTGATTCAACAAATTATGATCAAAACACTTCACATTCTGAGTCAAATTTCAAAGAATCACACTTGTTAATGATACATGATGCAAAGCAAATGGAATGCAGCATTGAGCCCTATCAACTACTTCATCTGCACCTCATACAACTGTTATCCACAACTGGGGATCGAACATGTAGTGCTCTCTTCCGCCAGGACTTACCTACATTGACAAGAACCTTGTTGTTGAACTTAGAACAACTGAAGCTTCAAATTACCAAAAAGAAGGTATTAAAGGATGATTCCAATGCTGCACTTCAGGTAATCCACAACCAATTTCAGCTATTCATCAATGGGGAATATTCCGCAGACTTCGATCAACACGTGAATGGAATTTCTTTCAAGAAACCTACTGGAATGGAAAATCATGAGTTCATCAATACATTTATCCAACTTATGGATAATGTGAAAAAGTACATTAAGGAAGCTGCTCAAGAGGATGATAATTTGAATGAGTGTCAGGTGAAATTAAGTGAAAGTTGTGATAAGTCGGGTAATGTTTCAGTTGAGAGGTCGGGTGATGCTGAATGCAGAATATCAGATACAACAAAGGATGATGAAACTGGATACACTGAATACAGAGGCTCAGAGTCTGATAAGCTTGAAACAACCAGCAGTTATGTGACTCTTGTTATGCATGATGTGAATGCAGATATCAGACTGACAAATGAACATGTGTCATGTGATGAGGTACCCTTAACTAATCAATATAATGCATCTGCTAATGTACCTAAACAAACTGATCCCAATTCTGAACATGATGTTGATAAATGTTTCTTGGTTGAGACTGAGTCTAGAATGTTTAAAACAAATGAAATGGTTGAAAAAAGGGTTTTTGATGAACTTTCAAACAAATACTCAATCCTTGAAAAACATTGTATTTCCTTAGAAATTGCAATACAACAAAGAGAAGAAAGTTTTCTTGCTACAAAACCTTGCATAAATCCGGAATTCTCAGAATTTCGAGAATTTTTTGAAATTAACCAATTAAAAACCCAGATTCAGGACAAAGACTCAACCATATGTAATCTGAAAATACAACTCTCATATCTGCATAAGAAATGTAATATAGGGATGAACAATCTTAACTATGAGGTGAGTGATCTGATTAAATCTAGGAATGATGAATTGGCTTTATGTGTGACGAAGCTATTAAGGGAAAATGAGTCCTTGAGGAAGAACTTATTAGAGAAAAATGCCAAGCTGTTAGATCAAACTAACTCCTTGTTGGTAGACATTGATGCCCTCAAAGTCCAAATTCAGCATAAGAGCCTCACCATTGTTGCCTTAAAAAATGAGCTTAGGAAAACTATTGGAAATAGGGTGAACACTAAGTTTGCAAAACCATCGACCTTGGGTAAGCCAGTTATACTTAATAATACATAATGTGCTATAGTTAGGCAGCCCAATGCATTTAAAACAAAAAGATTTAAACCATCGAAATCTAAGCTTGCCTCCCAAGTTGATGAGAATATAGTTTTGTCAAAAACAGTCACTTCACTAATTCATTCCGATATGATGAATAAAAATCCCCAGCTTAATGTTTGAAGCTCTAAGATCAGGAATATAAGGAGATCATCTAGCCCATATAAGAAGCATCAAAGGGCTGACCAATCCCCTAAGAAACAAACTAATTGCAAAAGGACCAATGTTCAGAATAGGGAAAAGGCTACATCTAACTCTGCTAGCAGTTGCTTTAAGTGGATTCCTACTGGTAGATTATTTAAGTTCACAGGATCCAAATGGACTTACTCACCTAGATCTTGTCTTAAGTGGATGCCCACTGGTAAAATCTTCAAGAATGTTGAACTTAAAGGGATTTCTATTAATGATACTCCTAGACCTGACTGTACAACATCCAAAAATGTGGATACACCTGTCACTAACCCATCTATTTGAAATACTACATGTGCTATTAGGGCAAAGTGTCCTCAGTCTTTTTCAGGTACAATGCTCAATTCAATCATGAACTGGTTTCCAACAGAAATGAAGACTGCTCACTCAATAATTGTAGCTTGTCAGAATTGATGTACCTCGTACTTTGACTCATGTTCGACTTGACTCAGGACT
Source organism: Chrysanthemum seticuspe (assembly GCA_019973895.1). Taxonomy (NCBI): domain Eukaryota; kingdom Viridiplantae; phylum Streptophyta; class Magnoliopsida; order Asterales; family Asteraceae; genus Chrysanthemum; species Chrysanthemum seticuspe. Next base: position 180,423,336 of record BPTQ01000006.1, read on the forward strand.
CGTTCTCATTAATCCGTGTACAAATTAATCTACACTTGTTTTAAAAAAAATTGATATATATATAATTTTTTTAATTAAAATTAAATCTTCAAAATTAAAATTTTCCCCAAAATCTAATAAAAGATGTATCTCTTGTTATCGATAACATCTATGGTCCTAGAAATGTCATTCAATAATGATACGGGTCCTTAGATGAAGTTCGAACAGAAGATATACTCTATTTTAAAACGGGGGGTTGTATTTCAATCAATGTTCACTCACTCTTAATTCGTGACATTGATTGAGGGGGAGAATTTTTCAACTTGTCTCTGCATGATTGTTTGATGTATGTAATGTGCTTTCTTGTTTGCTGCTGCATGTTTATGTATGTGGAATGACTAAGTCATGGTTCTTTATGTACATTGTGCTAGATGGCTTATCCATGTTATGTCTTATATGGTACTTGTCATATTCTTTACATAAATGTCACTTATCCACCGTATCTGCATGCAATTTGTTAAGTACAAGGGCTGAAAGTGTCAATAGTACAAATTTATGTATGATACTAAGATAGGTAGCGACTTGTCTCACATATCATAACCTCTAGCTAGCGAGTTGTCTCAATTAGCCCAAATACAAGGATTGAATGTGTCAATTTGTGAAACTTGAAAACAGTACTTAAGCCCTACCGACTTGTCACACTCGATATAATTTCAAAATCCCAAATACTTCTCTCTCTCTCTCACGAGACCGGTTTTGTAGCGATTAGAGTGTGGTAGGTTGATATTAATGTTTTTGTTTCAAATCTTTTATGTCTAAAACCTTCTCTAACGCACCTCTATTAACAAATCCCACCAACTGATTCTTCTGCAACAATCAATTCCATTCTAGGTTAGTTTGTGGTTTTTAATGGTGGTGCGTGTTAGGTTGTAGTTAGGGCTCACTGGGTTAGACTTTATGGTTCATTTGTGTGTTTAAATGGTCGTCCTTGTGCGTATTTTTGTAAGATTCTTATGAGTTTGTTGGGTTGATGTTATATGTTTATGGTTATGCTTGTGTCGTGGTTGTATTTGATCGTTGTAGTGCTTTTGGTCATACCTGATGTTTCATTTGCTTGTGTGATAAGTGTGAGTTGGATATGTCTATACATGTTCTTGTTGGCGACTTTTCATACAACAGGTTGTTCTTGGTGGCGATTTGTCTTATATAATCTTGATGGCGAGTTGTCAATGTTTTAGATATTCTTGATAACGACTTGTTATACAATTAAGTGATACTGGTAGCTACTGTTTGGTAGCGACTTATCCTTGTCTTTTCAAAAGGCGACTTGTCTTGACAAGTTGTCTGAATCGACTTGCTAAAACATTTTCACAAAGGCGATTTGTCACTGGTTTTTCTTATAGCGACTTGTCTTAACAAGTTGATTAAAGCGATTTGCTTTAACATTTTTATGAAAGCGACTTGTCTCTGGTTTTATTTGAAGCGATTTGTCTTGACAAATTGATCAAAGCGACTTGCTATAACACTTTTGTAAAAGCGACTTGTCTCTGGTTTCTCTTGAAGCGACTTGTCTTGACAAATTGATTAAGCGACTTGTTATAACACTTCCATTATAGCGACTTGTCTCATGAAATCCTGATTAAACCAATTTGTCTCTTTTGAACTATTAAAGTAATTCGTTTTTAAAAATTAAGCATAAGCAACTTGTCTCTAGAAAACCTTGTCAAATTGATGTGTTACTCTAAGAATTACTAAAGCAACTTAACCTATTCTCTGAGTATATCAATCTGCTTCTACTTAATCTGTCGTGTATGCTACTCATTGTGCTTATGTCATGAGGTTGCATTAAAGTTGATTAGCTAACCATGTCTAACCTAACATGCTCTCGAATACTGTTGTTGTATGTGTGATTCTACAGAATTTCAATGGCAGACACAACCTCTTCCGAGAATCTTGCTACTTCTACTCTACCCACAGTTCTTATAGACAAGGAAATTCTTCCAGAAGATAAATGGGTTGAGATAGGCAAAAGCAACTACTATGTGGACATGGTAGAACACAACCAAATCCAATCTTCAAGATTGCCATTGATATCCTAAAAAACACTAACTTCTTTAGTGCCTTGACCAAGCAATGCACGATCCCTTCCATCTACATACAACAATTTTGGAACACCGTCACATGGGACAAGATCACAGCCACCTACTCTTGTGAGCTTGTTGATATAGAGTATAAAATCACCTCTGATATTCTCAGTAAGGCCCTAGGAATCACACCATGTGACCTTGCAAAACAATCTGTCCCTTCACCTACTGCTAAAGAACTTATAGATTTTCTCAATGAGTTGGGTTATCAAGTTAACGTAACAAGGGTTTCTGATATCATCACCGGCAACATGTATCAACCTTGGAGAGCCATTGTGTTGGAATCACTCCTAAACCTAATTCAAGTGTTAGTGATTCACATGTAATAGTTAGCTTAATTATGGCCTTTATGTTTGTTATTAGCCTTAAGCTTATGTAGAAGGCCCATGAGCTTAGGCCCATGTCTATTAAGGAAAGGAAGGGAGTAGGAGTGTTGCCCTAACTCCCCTTCCTATAAATACCTTGTATTAACCCTCACTTGAGGGTTGGTTGTTCAATTCATTTCTCATTCACTCTCTACGCCTAACCTTTCATAGTTTCATACGTGCGTGTGTGTGTGTGTGTTGTTCAACCGACCTCTATCTCTTCTCTATTTCTTTCATTGATGCTTGTGTTGTAAAACTAGTGACCTAACAGTGGTATCAATCGCCAAATAGTTAGGTGAACGTATTGTTCTTGAAGTGGGTTTTGGTCCTACACGTAGAACATACGGTTCGTTGTTGATACTTTGGTTCACTTAAAAACACATTTTTTACACTTTTGAATCCAAGATTCTTGTCCTTTCAACGTTTTAAGGTGTTAAAATAACTGTTTTTGGCAAAAAGTTTCAAACTTTACGCGTGGATCATCGTTTTTTAAGCTATTTTTGTACGAGGGTTTCGTTCTACGCGTAACCATTTTAGACGCTTTGGATCATCAAGTTTCACACTTTTGTGTTATTTTGGTGATATCGAAGCTATTTCATCACAAAAATCTGGTTTAGAAACATCTTTGGGCAAAAGTCATTTTTACGAGTAAGTCTACGCGTATCAAAACCCTAAACTTACGCGTAACTTATTCCTTGGTTTGATCTTCAGTTTCGTGGTTTACTCCGTGTTTTCTTGCTTGGATAAGCCTGAAAATACGTCGACTTTGGATATCTTTTGCACTGTGATAGTGTAAAAGATCATTTGGGCAAAACCCTAAAATTACGCATAAGCATAAGCTTACACGTAGAAACTTCTACGCATAAGATTTATCTTACGCCTAAGCTTTGTCTTACGCATAAGGTAATCCTACGCCTAAGTTTTCTACGCCTAACTTCTTGTTTTACGCTTAACTTTAGTGTTTTTTCCTTTCTTACGCGTAAGCTAAACATATGCGTAACTCTTGCTGTTACGCGTAACTTTGGTGTTTTTACGCATAAGTGCTACTTGGTTTATTGTGATTTCTACGCCTAAGGATACTTCATCAACAAAGGTTCATTCGACTACAAAGATCCATTTTATAACACAAGTGTTTCAACATGTCACAACCACCATACTCTAACTATTTCCCTTACACTTATACTCAACGACAACAACAATTAAGTCCACAACATCAACAATGGAATCAACAACAAGCAATTTATCAACAACAATTTAATCAACAACATACTCCACAACTTGCAGCAATTCCACAACCTCAAATGGTTCAACCACCACCAAGTCTTCTAGTTCAACCCTACACAAACGATTTCAATCAACATCCATCAAGGAACACTATGAAGGAACCCACTTGGTTTGCAAAGATGTGTGAAGCTTTAAGCAGCCAACAATCAATTCATGAGGTTGGATCACTTGATAGACCTCCAATGCTCACTCCAGGAAACTACGATCAATGGGTGATTAGGTTCTTTAGATTTTCTTGGAAGCCACATGGAAAGTTCTTAAAGAAGGTTATCTTGGAAGGTCCATTTCAGATGCCTACTGTCATTGTACCCGGAGATCCAAATGCTAATCCACCAAGAGATGAACAATCAAACATTGCTACTGTTGCAGACCTGAATCCAGAAGAACTTCTACACTATGAAGCTGATGAGCTTGCAATGCAATATATCCTTTTAGAATTACCAAACCCAATTCTTCGAAGTGTTGATGCTCAAAAGACTGCAAAGGAAATGTGGGAACACATTCATCTACTTATGGAAGGATCTGCACTCAATCAGGAGGATATGGAATCCAAAATTTAATTGGCTTATGAACACTTCTTGATTGAACCTGGAGAGACACTAGAGTCTTATCATCATCGATTCTCAGACATCATAAATGATTTGGATAAACACAACATCATCATGCCAAGAATTGCAGTTAATACTAAGTTCCTGAGTAGTCTTGGTCCTGAATGGGAGAAGTATGTTATTTTTCTCCGTCAAGCGAAGAACATGCATCATTCTACATACGGATTGTTGTACGATTACTTGAAGCCTCATGAAAAGGAAGTTGATAGGGATAGGATTCTCCGTGCTCAAATTGCGTCACCGTCACATCCGGAAAATCAACAACTTGCCTTGTATGCTCAAAACAGTTATCCTCCTCAACCAACAACTCAACCAACTGCTACAATCACACCATATGATCCTTCACAGCAACAATCTCAACAAACTCAATTGGTTCCATACAAAAACAACAATGCTCAAGCACTTGTCAGTGATGCTAATGAGGAATCTGATCCGTTCGAAGCATTGCAACAAGGATTTGTTATGATTGCTAATGCTTTTAGCCGTTATACCAATAAATCAAACAATCGTATTCGTTCCTCATCTAACACAAGGAATCAGGCTGTTGTGAACAATGGACGAGTTGAAGTTCAGAATCGTGGTTATGGTCGTCAGATGGGCGGTGGTCAAGGGTTTAATGCTGTGGGTAGGAATAACAACAGAGCTCAAGTGGTGGAACAGGGAAATGCTCAGAATGGGTTGAATTGTCTTTGATGCTACAACTGCAATGAGAAGGGACACCTGGCTAATGCATGCCCAAAGCCGAGGACTAGGGGCAGTGCTTATCACAAAGAGGCTCTTCTTTTGGCTCTTAAGGATGAAGCTGGTGGAACTCTCACAGACAAAGAATAGAGTTTTATGGCAGATGCAGACTCAGATGATGATATGGAGGACTTGCAGGCCAATGCAGCTATTATGTTGATGGCTAATATGCATGAGTTACACATGAGTGACACAGGCCCAGTGTGTGACACTGATGTCTTGTCTCAGGTACCGGAACAAACCATATTTATCTCTGATCTAATATCTCCGCCAACATCTGAATCCGGCAAGGCTCAGAATGTTCAAAATGAGTCATCCACATCTCATTCCGACGATTTTCAATTAGACCCCGTAGTTACATTTGACGATCAAGATGACCTTATGGTTTCCATTGATAATCAAACTGACTCCGTGGTTATACTTGAGGATCTAACTAATGATCATGTTGTGTCTCACGTTGAACACGCCGAACTTTTGCCTCATCCAGATTTTGCTCGTTTAATAATAGACCAACAATCCATAGTGGAAGAATGTCGTGCAGTAAATCAGGACTTGAAAAGTAAAAATGCACTGTTAACCAAGGATTTTGAATGTTTACAAAAGCAACTCAAATTTTTTAAAACTCAAGAAAAACGTGAAAAAGGTTTTGAAGACGCCTTTGCTAAATCTCATCAAAACGAAAAATATTTAGAGAGACAGATGCGTAATCTAGCCGCTTCGAAGAATGCTTTGTTGTCTGAAATAGAACAACTGAAACATGAATATAAAAGCAAATTAATGCTCTCACCTTGGAAAATCAAAAAGCTAAGGCTGAATTATTAACTTGTCAAAAACAGTTCTCTGCATACAAAAAGCATTCAACGAAACGAATAGATGATCATCTTGAAGAAATTATCGTCTTGCAAAACAAACTTAAAGAGTTTAAAACTGTTGTTTACAAACATGGTGAGTCGGTCACAACTATTGAAAAGTTTACTTTAAAACCCAATCCAAATGGATATGGACCGAATCTTGCTGATTACAAACCTAAGATTTCAACCAAAGCATTCAAACCAAATCCTGAAGTTTCCAGTGCAGAATATAAAATTGATAATTCTGTTATGAGTGTTGTTGAATATCATCGTGAAGAGGAATTAGATGCAGAAAACGAGAGTCGATCCAAATTAGCAACTGTTGTTTATAACAAACCTCATAACTATTCAAAAGCGGTCACTTTCGTCACACCAACGGATTCTTCTAACACACCAAGGATTATCATAAAAACGTCTGAGTCTTCTAATGTTAATCCCAAACCAGATTATGCACAAACTTATGGTCCTTTACCTTCCATCAGTGAAGTTAACTCACAACCTGAAAATCGCAAAATTCTTAGATATTTTGACCTTCTCATGGCTGACCTCAAAACTTTACAACATGAGATAGAATATCATTCTGAAATCAAAGTTCAACATTTTCAATCGCCTCTGGCGCGAGAACAACGAGACATTTTTCAGAAAAATCTTTTACCAAATGTTAAAAATTTGAAAAATTATGCATTGTCTTGGGAACGGGACTTTCATAAGGAACTTGGATTGATGAAGGTCGTTTTCGAGAAAACAGAAACATCTATTTCTAATACTAAACGTAAAAAGAAAATGTTGAGAAAAGATGTTGATCGACTCTTGGAAGATGTTATCTGTGCTGATGTCCATAATGTTGTGTTATTGAATTGTTTGTCATATGCGTCTGATTATATCTCTGCTGGTACTGTTGATAATGTTGTAACTGTTGAGTATTCTGATAATGTGCATCAGATCGAGTATTTAAAATCTAAAAATGAACGATTGATTAACGAGCTTTCAAATGCAAAACGTCGTCTTCAATGGTGTCAAAAAGATTTTCAAAATCATGAACTTGCTTTTCAAAACAAAATCAACCAGTTGCAATCCAAAACGTTTAATCCAAAATTTGAGCAACTGAATGATCAAAACGTGTCTTTGAAATGTCAAATCTCAAAATATGAACAAGAACTTGTAAAAGGTAAACAGGAATATGGTGTCATATTTGATTTACTTAAAAAGACTTGTGATGAAGCATCAAACGAGCTTGATCATTTTCTTGCACACACTAAGGAAGTCATGAATTTTTCGGGAAATCTTCGTTCTGAAAATCAAGAATTGGTGCACACTATCTTTAAGTTAAGAGAAATGTTAGGAAAGTATGAACAACTTCCGCCTACCATGATTAAGAGAATAGCACCAGTAACACTTAGTAATCGTGAACCTAGAATCCCTACTGCCAAATCACAAGTTGCTAACGTGCTTCCTTCTACTGAAACATGAATAGTTGCCTCTTTTCCAAACGTCCGCACTTCACAGCCTAGGAGCAATACAAGGAAGAATAGGAAGTTGCGACCTAAGAAAAGAACAATAAAGAATGATGAAGTAGAAGAACACCTTAGGACTATGAATAAGACTCACGTTGCTCCCACTTTAGAAATTGCGTCTGACAAATGTAATAGAAAAAGTGATGTAACGAATGTTAAACCTTTAAGTACTTTTGATATTCAGTCTGATGCATCTTGTGTTATTTTCCGTACAAGTATGAATTCTGATTGTCATGACAAATGTGCTGCTAAAACTATTATCTCTCGTTTAAGGAATCCTAAGAATCGGAATACCTCTAGGCCCACTAATCCTTCTAAGTCTGTTCTTGGTAGACCGCCCTCTTTAGATTCTAAGAACCGCATTGATGTCCCTGTAGCTCCAGTTTCACCTCCTAGGAATGTAGTACCACTTAGTACATTCACTAAGACTAAAGCAAATACTAGTTGGAGATGGCAGAAATGGATATATAACACACTAGGATTTAAATGGATGCCTAAAGTTATTGATGTGTGTATGTCTACTATAACTGCTCTGGAACCCTCTAACATTTCGGGTTCCACATCTACTTCTATTCCATCTGTGTCGTCTGTGTGTAATGCAGGTGATACAGATCAAACTTTATTGCAAAGTTCATTGGCACTGTCAGATTCGGGAATGATCACTTCGTAGCTATCATGGGCTACGGAGACTATATCAATGGCAACATCGAAATTAGCACGGTTTATTATGTGGAAGGCCTCGGTCACAATCTGTTTTCAGTAGGTCAGTTCTGTGATGGAGATTTGGAGGTTGCTTTCAGGGAGAAATCTTGTTTCATTCGTGATCTACAAGGAAACGACCTTATGTCTGGCTCGCGTAATTCTAGTCTCTACACTATCTCTATGCAAGACATGGTTGCTTCATCTCCCATCTGCTTACTTTCAAAGGCAACATCTACAAAATCCTGGCTATGGCACCGTCGTCTCTCACATTTAAACTTTCAAACCATCACCAACCTTTCTCGACACAAACTAGTTGAAGGACTCCCACAATTCAGATATTCTAAAGATCACTTATGCTCAGCTTGTGAACAAGGGAAAAGCACTCGTGCTCATTTTCCTTCAAAGGTGGAACACAGCTCTCAGCATGTGCTTCATCTTTTTCACATGGATTTGTGTGGCCCGATGCGCGTGCAAACGATTAATGACAAACGCTACATCTTAGTAATTGTTGATGACTATTCACGCTGGACTTGGGTCTACTTTCTTCGAAGCAAAGACCAAGCTCCACAAATGATCATCACCTTTCTCACAAAAATACAGGTTCAGCTCCGAAACACCGTCAGACAGATAAGAACAGACAAAGGAACTGAATTTGTTAACAAAACCCTTTGTGAATTTTATGAGAAAGTGGGAATTCAGCATCAGACATCTATTGCACGTACACCTGAACAAAGCGAAGTTGTTGAAAGACGAAACCGAACGTTAGTGGAAGCTGCAAGAACAATGTTAATCAATTCTAAACTCCCAGATTACTATTGGGCAGAAGCTGTATCTACTGCATGCTATACTCAAAACCGTTCTATGATTAGAAAACGCCACAACAAAACACCTTTCGAGCTTGTCCACAACAGAAAACTGAATCTCAAACACTTTCATGTATTTGGATCTCTTTGCTATCCGAATATTGATCGTGATGACTGTGGAAAGCTCAAAGCCAAAGCTGACATTGGAGTCTTTATTGGATATTGTGATAATTCTAAAGGTTTCCGAATCTGGAATCGTCGAACAAAGGAGGTTATGGAAACGATTCATGCTCATTTTGATGAACTTACAGAAATGGCTTCTGAGCATAACAGCTTGAAACCCGGTCACAACCGCTTAAACTTCCCTCAAACCCCATCATCAGCTGAACAAAGCCCTCAGCTTACTCGTCAACAAATGGAAAGGCTATTTGCTCCGATGTTTAGTGACGATATTGATGAACGTGCTCCAGGTGTATCCGCTGTTTCCGTTGCTCAACCTGATACTACTCTTATACTTGATACACCTGCTACAACAACTACGGTTGAAGAAGTACCACTAGTTGACTCCACCACAACAGTTGAACAAACCGCTTCCAACAATGATGAACCGGCTGATGGTGTTCTCAATGAAGTACCTCCACCTGCAGATTTTGATCCAAATGCGTTCTTTAACCCGTTTGCTAATGAGACTGCTGCACCAGATGTCGCGGAATCTTCAACAAGCCACTTGAATCCTCAAAATCTGCACAATGTATACCAACATCAACCCTTTACACATCGATGGACAAAAGACCATCCTCTGGAAAATATTATTGGCAACCCGAATCAACCAATCGTTACGAGACAACGTCTTCACACAGATGGTGAACATTGCATTTATGCACTCACTCTCTGCCAATCTGAGCCTAAAAACATTAAAGACGCAATGACAAAAGACAACTGGATTGAATCCATGCAAGATGAACTCAACCAATTCAAACGTCTTGAAGTATGGGAACTGGTTGAAAAACCAACAGGGGTCTACGTCATTGGTCTCAAATGGATTTGGAAGAACTAATTGGATGCTGATGGGAACGTAATCAGAAACAAGTCACGTCTAGTGGCTAAGGGTTATCGACAGGAGGAGGGTATTGACTTTGAAGAATCATTTGCTCCGGTTGCTCGTCTTGAGGCTGTTCAGATATTTCTCGCGTTCGCGGCTCATATGAATATGACGGTCTTTCAGATGGATGTCAAAAATGCGTTTCTCAATGGACAACTTAAAGAAACGGTTTATGTCAGCCAACCAGAAGGATTCGTTGATCCCGAGTTCCCGAACCATGTCTACAAACTGAACAAAGCTCTGTATGGTCTCAAACAAGCTCCTCGGGCATGGTACGATAAGCTATCATCTTTCTTCATTGCCAATAATTTCACCAAAGGTTCGGTGGACCCTACTCTTTTCTTACAATATCACGGGGCACATATCTTAATTGTTCAAATTTACGTAGATGACATCATTTTTGGGTCTACACATAAAAAGTACTCAATCGCTTTTGCAAAACTAATGAAGAAAAATTTTGAAATGTCCATGATGGGTGAACTTACGTTCTTTCTAGGACTGCAAGTTCATCAATCACCCCGTGGTATTTTCTTGAGTCAGTCCAAATATGCCCTTGAATTGTTAAACAAATTTGGAATGAAAACCTGTGACACTTATGCCACACCAATGACTCATACCAAGAAGCTAGACGCTGATTTACATGGGAAATTAGTCGACCCTAAAAAATACCGAAGTATTATTGGGTCTCTCATGTATCTAACAGCTAGCAGACCTGATATTGTATTTGCCGTTTATCTCTGCTCCCGTTATCAGTCGAGACCAACTGAAACCCACCTCTCTGAGGCTAAAAGAATCCTTTGATACATCAAGGGAACCATTAACTTGGGGATCTGGTATCCGAAGGATTCTGGTTTTGAACTAATCGCTTTTTCAGATGCTGATCACGCAGGATGTTTAGATTCACGAAAAAGTACTTCAGGCGCACTACAATTTCTTGGTGATAAACTGGTGTCCTGGAAATCGAAGAAGCAGGATTGTACATCACTTACGAGTAAGCCTTACGCGTAAGGTTTTATATACGCCTACGCGTATGCTTTACGCATAAGGTCCCCTTTTCCTACGCGTAATATTTCTTACGTGTAAGTAAGGATCCTACGCATAAGCTTGCGTCTACGCGTATACTTCTCCTGTTTACGCATAAGCTATAATTTCTACGCCTAAGCCTTGATCAAACCTTCATTATGAATTGTTACGCGTGCAAACTTGTAAATAAATAAATCATAACGTCACAAAACCAATAATGTCACTAATAAGCTTAAACGTTTAATATGTTGTGTTAAATAAGTGATAACATAAACTTTAAAACTTAAAGTTAACTAACTCACGAAACTTATCACGACGTCATTGAACTACTGAACATACAAGTGACTTTGGACTCGTAACAATCATTGACATTGCACATTCAATAATTAGACAATAAAACCATCTCTTGACTAACATAATGTCTTTCGATATGTTGGTTCTTTTGGCTAATGTTATTTCAGATCACGACATGGCCGCTCAAATGAATGTGGATGCACCAAATGTTCTCACCATTGCTGATATCTTCCCAACTGGCTATCCAATGAAGATTGGAAAGAACAACCTTCGTGTTGACTTTGAGACCCTCACCTGCTCTGAATCTTCTTGCTTGATTGCTATGGATATTCTGAAGAATCATCCTTATCAGAACATGCTCTCCCATTCTGCTACTGTTCCTGAGATCTACATCCAACAGTTCTGGACTACAATGCAAAAGATCAAAGGACATAATGATGTGACTGTGACTCTCAACCACAAGCAAGTCACCATCACACATGCAGATTTAAGAGCTGTACTCCTCATTCCTGAAATCGTACCAACTGAATACTCTGCTGCACCAACTGAAGAGACCATTCTGCAATTTTTACTTGATATTGGGTATGACGAACGTTCAGGAGTTATCACTAAGCATTCCCATGTAGATCTTAAAAACATTCCTCAGCCTTGGAGAACCCTTTATATCATCATCACAAAATCTATTTCTGGTCGTGATAGTGGCTATGAGCATCCTAAGCTCATGGAACTGCAAATCTTTTGGGCTCTGATCAACATGAAGCACATCGAAGTTGAAGCTCTGATATGGGATGACATGATGACATTCCTCAAAAATCTTGGCTCAAAGATTCTGTATATCAGATACACAAAACTGCTGATCCAAAGAGCACTTGGATACAACCCTGATATCCCCAAAAGAATCAATGACCCCGACAATCTTGACGTGTTGTCCGAACCCACTATAACAGTCATATTTAAAGAGTCAACAACCAAGAAACAAGGTTCTGTGTTGCCGGATCTCCTTTTCTAAGATGAACTCAAATAGCTTTACTCTTATAAAAGATATTTGGTAGCTGTGGAAGAGAAGAAAGTTGGGTTTCTCGATGAAAAATCTTCTGGTACACCTACCAGGAGAACCAGAAGAGGAAGTGAAAGAAGTGCTGCAAGCACAGAGAGTCAAAGGAAGTTCCCAAAGAGGAAACCTGGACGCAAGAGGACAGTTCCCGCCAAGGAAGTTGTTCCTATTTCCATTCCTAAGCCTGAACCGCCAAGAGAGCAAGTGGACGAAAGCTCTGATGAAACACAATCGGACGAAGAGGTCTTCTACTCTGAATCTGCAACCGAAGCACCTCCTTCAGTAACAAAACCTCCTAGTCCACCAGCTGTCCAAGGAACAGGGAAGACTCCAGTAATTGAGCCTGAAGATGAAAGCTCAGATGGAGAGCAACTGGATACATCATACAGGAAGAAGTTCAAAATCATTAGGCTCCAACACGTTGCGAAAGAATTTGCTAAGGATCAAATGGGTGGCCCCGGAGGGTCAAGTGGTGCAGTTCAACCTACACCAAATCCTGATGCGGTTAATCAACCCGATAAGGGATCTGATGCCACCACTTTGGAGCAACAAATAATGCGCGTGGAAGATACTATTGAGTTTGACATTGAAAAACCCGAAACTAAAAAGTCCGAGAAAGATAAAGATGTTGATTATGATACGTTTCTTCTGGATAGTCCTACACACTCAAAGAAGGAAACTTCTGAACCACCAAAGGACCCGGAGTCTCCTCACATCTCATCATCATCGGATTCTTCATCTCACTCTTCACCACCACCATCAAAAAGGACAACCAGATCCACATCCAGATCAGTAAGGAAACTTCTGAACCACCAAAGGACCCAGAGTCTCCTCACATCTCATCATCATCGGATTCTTCATCTCACTCTTCACCACCACCATCAAAAAGGACAACCAGATCCACATCCAGATCAGTAAAGAAGCCAACTACCTCTTGGATTTCTCAAGCTAAAACTCGAATCGTTAAAGCTGTCAAACAAGTCAGAAAGAAATACATGCTTTACAAGAAGCTGGATTTCCTCGCTGGACAGATACACTATCTTCATGATGAGAACGACAAGATGCAAGTTGAAAGGGAATATGTCCAGAAGTACATGAAACGTGATCTTCAAGGGGAAATAAACGAGATGGTCAAAGGCTACACTCACAAGTACCTTCTTGACATCGTTCCTGGAATTACAAAGGAGCTATTCACCAAACAACTCTATCCGAATCTCTTACACCTGGCCAAACAGACTATGAAATCAACTCCAATGCATGTGAACATCAATCCAGTTGATCCCATAATATTCTCAGATGCTGAATTGGTTAACCGGCTGGTAGCTCAAATGTCGAAATGATCTGAACATTTGCCTTCTACGAAGGTAAATTGTTTGAAGCATTGCTGGAATACCAACTAAAATCAGCATGCAGAGATGAAGCTGAAAGGCCTAAGCATCCTTGCGACGATGAAGATAAGGATCAGGATAAGAATGACGAGCCTAAACGCCCGAAGAAGTCTGGTGAATCATCTTCAATGCAACCTCCACCCCATCGGACTCCTGTTCAACAAAGATCTCCTCCTCGCTCTTCTACTGAAAAACCTCAGGATTCTTCTGAATTACCACCTCAGACTCAGAAAACCGGTGATCACTTTGAGTATACGGGTGGTTACGATAAGGAAGTCCTTGAGCCCCTACAACAACCCACCTCTCCCGACAAAGTTAAGAAACCATAATCTTCATCCAGGCCTAAGAAAAAGAAGAAGAAGGCGCCAAAAGTTGACGTCGTATCATGGCTTGACGAAGATGACACTGAGGAATTTGAATGGTTTTCTACACTTGTTAATTCTACTCCCTACCCAGCTGAAGGTCAAGAGGTTATAGAATGTAGTACATTGGAGCATGCGAAACTACTGCAAAAAAAATTCCGTGTGAAGAAGATGACAAAATCCGAGTTGAAGCGAATCAAGAATGAAGCATTTCAACTTCTCAAAGACAGCTCGGAAAGTGCTATTGAAGTTGAGTATCACCTCGATAATATAGCACGAGCCATGTCTAACAACATGGATTGGCTCAACCCAGAAGCAAACATTAACTTCACCAAACGGGACAACCCTCCATATTACACCGACTGGTCTAAACCTCTACCTAAAATTGGCCAACCAGATCAGCCTAGGATTCCATTCCGATATTTCTTCAACAAATACTTGGAATTTCTTCTACACGGTGGCGATGATTCAAGGAAATATGCTACATCCCTGACACTTCCGTTCCCAGCAGCCATATACTCTAACTGCATGGCCATCGAGGAAAGAGCTAACCACATGTTCTCCAACAATGTGGAAGAGTATGACCGTGATGCACTGTATGGGATTCACCATTGGCCGGAACGCCGAAGAATCTACTATAGAAGCTGCCAGGTTCAGAAGTCTCAACATGAAGTGTTCATTACTAAGAGTATCGTTGCCATCAAACATGTTGATCTTTCATCCAAATGAGACTACACTTTTCTCAAGAATATTGTGGTCAAAAGGCAAGACGAAAGGGACTATGCATTCTCTGAAGCAGACTTTGAGAATTTGTCTCTCAACGACATTGAAGACATGTACCTTGCCAAAGTACAGGGTCGCATGAGACAATTTTCAACTGAAGTACAACGTGAATTCATCAAGTCCTTGCTTATCTTCATCAGACGCATAGTCATCAAAGAACGTGTAGAAGATCTCCAGCTTGCAGTTGAATCATATCAGACCCGTGTCAACTTCACTCCACCTCAGCTAGATCTTCCCGACATCAACCAGCTTTCAAAATACATACTCATCAGCCAACCATTCGGAGTGGTTTACCTTAGTGAAACACAACGCAATTGCTTGATGGCGTGTAGAGATCTTCACAAGTTTCGGGATCACACATTGAAGAAGGTTAGGGATAGATTGGCTTATAGGTTGAAGGATATTCATGAAGGAATTGGGTCACAAAGGCGATGGAATTCTAAGGAAAGACGGGATGTGAGGCGGATCATCAGAAAGATTGATGAAAGGTTGTATCGACGGGACCAGTTCAGAACTCTGGAGAGCTTTGTAGGTGGTCGTCCCAGGATTGCTCTTGCCGGCTATCAACGCCCAGTACGCATTCCTGGAAAGATTGATGGACTTCCTGGTACCTCTTGAACTGCTTCTATTTCATATAATTTGGACGTGTGATTATATATGTCAATGGCTTGTGCACACATAACAGTGTACAACCCGTAATTGTCAAGAAAGGACCCTGTGGTACGCTTCAGTGCCACAATCCTTATAAATGGAGCGAACACTTCTTACTTTTGAGTAAACCTTATCAAACCTTTCACTTTTCAAAGGTTTTACTCAAAAGAACAAGTACTTCCCCTTATGATTTTCAAAACCTCAACCGTTTATATCACTTGTTGAGGGGGAGTATTTGACTTAAAACTTTGTTCACCAAAATGTTCTTTGTGTCACTCTTCCCGCAACACTCGAAATGGTCATATTTATTCTCAACTTTTCAAAAATAACATTTTATATGCCATTTTTTAGGGGGAGAAAATTATGTGATAAGAAATATGTTGTGTAAAAGCAAATGAATCTTTGTGCTATAGACTTAACCAACGAATTGACGATACTTAACTGTTAGTAACTCGAAAAGACCTGTCCGGGACGGGTAATAATTTCAAGCTAGTTCGCTAGTGATGTGAATGTGTCTCGCAAAGGACTTGTCCGAGTAGAATGTACCATTCGAGAAACTCTTGGTAGACATGAACTCTGACGGGTTTGACAACCTTTCGAGGTTTATCTACACCTTCAAGGTAGTTATTAGAGCTAGTTGTCACCTAAAAGCTGACAATGTAACTCTTTAACTATGCAACGTAACCGTGTCTCGCGGGGGATTGTCTATCTTGAGTTGATCAATTCAAAAAGTGTGCGCTCTTTCCTCACTGTGCAGATTTCCGTAAAAACTCTTAAGCACATGTGGAGGGGGAGTATTTATGAAAAATATTTATCTCTTAACAGTGGTACTAAAATGTTTTTCATTCACAAACACTTTGAGAGATTTTTCATGAAAATGGTTTTATGGCAACATAGGTTAGTCATGGAGTTATAAGGTAACTAAGGTTAGGAATAACCGTCCTATGATCCGCCAGAGCCGGATGGATCTACCCAAGGACACCACAAATAGTTAGAATTTAGAAGTCCTTAGGTATGATTGTAAAAAGGAGAAAATGAGAATCGGAGAAAGAAGGAGTTGAAGAATAAAAAAGAAATGCAAAGAAAAGGGTGAAAAGAAATAGCCCTCCAGATTATTCAACTTAGGGCAGACACCGGGTTCAATTCATATGCTACTGGTTGTCACTTGATGACACCGGTATTGAAGATTAAAAGTCGTCATGGACCTAGTGACGCATGCAATAAACCTTCTTAGCCACTCAAGTTTCTCTCAACAGAAGCTTATTTCATTCTCACAGGGAACCCTACATAATCTATCGGCTTTCTCTTAGAGATTGCTGATATTGAAGAAGGAGACCCTCTCCCTAGTCTCTGCTCAGGAAAACCAAAATGCATAATTGAGTCTAGAGCCACAAGATTCATCAAAAGATCTCTTAGGTACACTTGACATTTCATCACTTGATGTTCAACAATAATAACATCAGTGGTACGTTATCGAGTCCTTCACAGATCTTAGCAATCTGTCGAGAACATTTATGAGAGGTTCACAATTGTGATCCTCAGTGATTGAATAGAAACTCCTGCCAGGGTCAACATCAAACAGCCCTGACAGCAGGTCACTTCGGTAACTCCCCGTGGATTACGCTTAGTGTATCTCAAACGGTCTACAGTCGTGAGGTGATGCTTCGGTGTACCTCAGCGACTCATCTGAACTGTAGGTGTACTTCGGTACATCGCGTTATCTCACTTGTGGGACTCCAGTTCAGGAACAGCCTTTGTAAGAATTAGAGTTGTGTTTTCACACTATGCTGTTAACACTCTCGAAGTTCAAACTTGTAAGTGTCGGAATCCGCTTATTACTAACCGTTTTAATGTTTTCTTCTTATGGAAGCTCTGGAGCGGAATGATTGTGCAGATTCTTCACATGCTCATACCAACATCATCACTAATGGAAGTTCTATCTCAAAGCAACACAAAAGTCAGAATGATTCTTCGTCAAGCCAAAGAATCTACAAAGTTAAAGACTTAAAGAACTTCATCAGTCTCGAAATCCAACGTTAAAGAGCGTTTGAGCATGTTGAAGAATGACGTGGAGACACTGGAGCAGCGAAGCTGACCTGAGGCAGACTTGATGCAGATAACAACATAATATCACTTTCATCACAAAAGAACAAAGAACAAAGATAAATATGACGTCAAAGCAGAACTGTTCAAAGAAGACAATTTCTCTACACTGGGGAGATTGTTCGAATCAAGGCGATTCTTCTCACAAGAAAGAAGAATGTCAGAAGACGTCAAAGCTACTATTACATCTGCACCTTCACCGTCTACATTCATTCATCACTAACACTTAGGGGGAGATTGTTGGAATCACTCCTAAACCTAATTCAAGTGTTAGTGATTCACATGTAATAGTTAGCTTAATTATGGCCTTTATGTTTGTTATTAGCCTTAAGCTTATGTAGAAGGCCCATGAGCTTAGGCTATGTCCATTAAGGAAAGGAAGGGAGTAGGAGTGTTGCCCTAGCTCCCCTTCCTATAAATACCTTGTAATAACCCTCACTTGAGGGTTGGTTGTTCAATTCATTTCTCATTCACTCTCTACGCCTAACCTTTCATAGTTTCATACGTGCGTGTGTATGTGTGTGTTGTTCAACCGACCTCTATCTCTTCTCTATTTCTTTCATTGATGCTTGTGTTGTAAAACTAGTGACCTAACACATTGCTACTATTCTCAATCTATGTTTATCTGGAAAAACCTCAGGGTTCGATAAAGTGAGGGCACCTATTCTGCAAATCTTGTGGGGAGTCATCAAAGGGGTGAATATTGATGTCACGGAACGCATTTAGGAATAATTCTCGTTGTCTATGCACACTTTCATCACCGACAGAACAAATGCTCAGAATCAAGCCAAAGGAAGAAAGAAAGAGAACAAACTTGTAATTCCTAGCTTAAGATTCTCGAAGCTTATCATTCAGTTCTTGCAACAGACACATCAGTTTAATCCAAGGAGTGAGTCAGTCCTCCATGAAGCTAGTGATGAATTTGTACTTGGTAACCTTAAATATGTTGCCAAAGGTGTTAATAAAGAGATCTTTGGAATGCAAATTCCTGATGCTCTTCTCACAGATGATATTAAGAAGGCTGATTACTTCAGACTATACAAGAAAAGGGTATCCAGATCCAATGTTGATGACGCTCCTGATCCCTCACAACCTAAGTCTACAAAGTCCACGTCTAGCACTAAATCATCCTCGAAAACCTCACACGCTACCCTTCCTAAGAAGAGACTTGATAGAACTCAATCTACTGACACTTCATCACAAAAAAGAAGAAGAGAAAGAGAGAAGCTAGAAAGGGAAAAGATAAAGAATCCAAGGATACTGAGAGTCAAATAAGTTTAATGGATGTGGATGAGGCTGCACTTCAACAAGGAATTCAACAAAGCCTGGATTCCCTAAACTTGCCTCAGAGACCATCAGTAGGAGGAGTTATGATACGAGAACCAGTGTCAGCACCATAACAAACCACACTGGCTACACAAGACAAAGGCAAAGGGATTGCTGGAGTTGAAGCAGAACAAGCTGCTTATATGCTTCTGACCATCTCTTCTCCACCTCCAAAAACTACTACCCGATTTGAGCTGAAGAAAAGAAGCATTGATGTGTCCGATACACTGGAAGACACACTTGCATCTAGTGACACCCAATCAGAAACTCAGCAATCTACACCTTATACTGAAACTATTCCAGTGCTTGAAGCAGAAACTGAACAAAAGGATTCTGACAAATAAATCACAGAGGATGAAGAAAATGAACTGCTGAAAGACCCACAGGAGATCCTTGAGCCAGGATCTGAAGAACACAGGCGCCTAGATGAAACGAACATGTCTACGGGATCTCTATCCTCACTTAAGAATCTAGATGCTGACTTCTCATTTGGTGATCAGTTATTGAATGACAAACCCTCTGACACCGAGACTTATAAGCAAAATGATGAGAAAGAGGAAGCTGAGTCTATGTACACGGTCAACATCCAGCAAGACACATCAATCATCCCCCCGATGTCAGCACCTGCTCAAACAACCGCACTTCCACCACCCAAATCTGCTCTAACAATCGCACTTCCACCACCCAAACCAGCTAAAGATACATCACCCAAACCAGTTTTCACAATTAATGACACATACACTCCACCGGTGTCACCACCTCTGATCTTAACCTCTGAGCAATTGCTCGACAAGGCAGTGAAATGAATTGAAGCTCTTGAGAGGTACCTGCCTAAATCTATCAACATCCTCGAGCGTCATGTCTCCAAGCTGGAGAACCTTAACTTCAATGAAGGTGTATCAGACGCCATTGAAGCCAAAGTTAAAGATGCTGTAGAATGGGCAATGCAAGCTCCACTGCTTCAACGGTTTAAAGACTTACCATTTCAGATATGAGAGTTGTCCTTTCGGATAAAATGTATGACGCTAACGAGCATCTGGATGAGGTCCATAAGAAGTTATTCGTGGCTCTCGAAGAATCGATTAAGCACGATAATCATTTAGTTTCTGGAGGGCATTCGAGAAAGAGAGGCAAAGAAGAAAAGGAGGACTTTGGTGTTGGAGTCGTTGCATAAAGGTCCTAAACCTCCTCCTCCTCCAACTGGTGGAGCTGGAACTTCTGGTACTGGTGGATCTTCTGGCACAACCACTACTACTACGACAAATCCACCAACATCTCCACCAAAACCCTCAAATCAAACCAGTTCATCCGATGGTCAAGGTGCTCAGAAGATGTCTACGGCATGGACTACGGTTGATTCCAGGTTTACACCCACATTCTCCACTATCCCGGAAGATCAAGTACTAAATGAAGAGTCTTATGTCATGCCAGAGTCAGAATCTGATGACGATGATGCATCCACCAAACATATCCCTAATCTGTATGAAGATGACGATTGGTTTGATGCATATATTTCGGGTGAACGTGTTAAAGCCTCTAGAGTTTCACCATCAAAGGATATGACTCAAATCTGGCTCACCAAAGATAAACCTCAAACTCCTAAACCTTCATGGTCCATTCCTGAGTCTGATTCGATAGTCCTTGACAACAATTTGGCTACAACCATTATTTCCAACTATGAAGCTCCAGCAGAAGACTCTCTTCTTCACTTCACAGGGGATATAGGAAGCTTTATGAAGTGGTTTTGTGAGAAGAAGGGAATTTCGTCAATCACTCCTAAAGATCTTGAAGGCCCAGCGTTTGAAATCGTTAAAGTCTTCCACTCTGATGCTAATCAACTTCAATACCAGATGGAAGAATGCCATAAAATGCTGAATGATCAAGTCAGTGAGCAGATCAATCGGTTTGATGTTAACAACCCTCTTCCTCTCGGAGGTGAACCAGGACAAGTGACTATCCAATCAGAGTTCTTCTTCAACCATGACCTGGATTATCTATGTGCTCGAACTACAGAAAGTAGCTTTATCGATTTCTAAGATGAAAGTTGCAACCTACATAGATCAGGGTCTTGAGCAGATGGTACCTGATCAATTCTGGACAGACAAAGAACAAGTGTATGACATTGCTGCTTCGTACTGGATTTCTCATTGGTGGTTCAAGAAGAAGAAATTCTACATTGATAGACATGGAGCTGAAAAGAGACGCAAAGCTGTTCGATCCAAGCTACGTATTCTAATTGTTGTCAGTGTAGAGATCTTCTCAATCTATGGCTATGATTACCTGAAGAAGATTGTTCTTCGAAGAGAAGACTTGAAAGATCATGTTATAGAAGAAAACGACTTCAAACATTTGCTGCCAAATGACTTTGAAAATCTCTATCTTCTGAACTTCCAAGGACATCTAGATCATTTAACTATTCGTGAAAAGAAGGCTCTCTCTGCTGCTGTCAATCTTTGGATCCGGGGCTTAGTCATTCGACAAAGAGTTGGTGATTTTCAACTTGGCGTGGAAAGCTACCAGACTCAGGTCAATCTAACGAGACCTCAATGGGAAGCCACAGGACATAAATTTCGCCACGACTATACAATGATTGACACCCCAGAGCAGTCCTCTTTATCAAAAAATACGGGACAAGAATGCTAATGACGCTGTGTGAGCTATACAAGTTCAGTGATGGTACACTCAAGATGGTTGAAGAAGAATTGGAGTCAAGGGTGAATGAAATCAAAATTGACTTGAAGCCGTGGAACAAAATAAGATTCTGGTCTGAACAGGATTTGAAGAGGTGTGAAGAGTTCGTTGCTGCAATCAGACGAAGACTTAAGACGAGAAAGATCTTCCGCAGCCTTGAAAGTTTTGTGGGTGGTAGATTACGTGATGGTCATTACAAGCTACTGCAAAGAATTGAATGAAGACATCTTTCTGTAATAGTTTTGTTATGTATTAAGATCTATAAAATGTGGTGATTATACTATGAACAATTATATCTATAATGTATATAGTAGTGATAGGTTATGGATTGTAGTTCCCTTTTTTTGTCAAAAAGGGAACTTAGGAGTAGTCCACTTCAGATCAAATAAAATCGAACACATTTTTCTCCAACAAGTTTTGTTTCTTACATATTTAAATCACTTGAGATCCAAAATCTCAAAGGATTTGAAATTTTTGATCGGGGGAGAAAATGTGATATAAATATGCAATCTGATAAAAGGTGACCAATTTGGCTCAAAGTGCATACTGCTCTCTAATATGTGCTAAACTCTTTTCGAATCTCGAAGCATATATTGAGGGGGAGCATTTTTGAAGAAAAATAAACTTTCAAGGTACAAATACTCATAAGTTTCAACATAAAGTACCTTGATTGATTTTCTAACTGTTTCCGTGTGGCAATATGATCGTGATTGTACTTCTAACAATTCTTCCCTAATATGTGCAAAACACTTTCGAATCTCGATGCAGATATTGAGGGGGAGCAACTTTTTGAAAACCACATCCTTTCCCTAATTTACCTTAACAAAGTAATTAAAAATACTAATTTTTGATCGGGAAAGTGATGTCGATAGTTTTAGAAAATGTTAATCAAAGAAGTGAATTCTTCCTCTTGCCTCCATGTGCCAAAATGATTTCAAACATATGATGCACATGTTTAGGTGGAGCCTCTTTTTCTGAAATATCAAAAACTGTAACATATTGGATTTCACATACACATCAAACCATAACCATAAGAGGCGTACACAGGAGTTTTAGAGAGAGAAAGTTAGTGGTTTGGGAACTTTAGTGAGAGAAAGAAAAATCTTATTATGAGCTCCAACTCTCTACCTTGGAAGGTAGAGAGTATTTATAGTCATTACATAAATCACCACCTATCGGGCTGTGGATCAGGCATACAGTGGGTAAAGACTCGTCCGTCCTCCACGGTGTTACTTAAACTAAATACAACTTAACTTATAATAATCTACGACTACGAGCTTTCTAATGATTACATATACTTGAGGTGACCGTCTCTTTAATACATGGATTTACTAAATCCTAACAATCTCCCCCTAAGGGAGGTCACCTCAAGATCACCTCAAACATACATTGAATACGAACAGATTTTACATAAAGATTGTTCTTGCATTCTTGTTACTGTTCTTTGCTCTGAAGCCCGTAGTGATTGATTCTTAATTGATGCATGATTGGATAATCCAAGTGGAGGTCTTTATCTGATCCACGTGATGATGAGTTTTGAGATAGCTTTGAGATCATCAGAATAATACATCTCTTACTGTTCCATTGTGGTGTTGTGACTTATGGACCGACATGCTCACATTCTGGATCATGATATCTTCTCATTAGAGTAGCAGAAGCATTTGATGATTCATGATATTGGCGGCAGCGTAGCAAAAGCATGGAGTGAAAATATCAGAGTCATTGATGCACTAATCATGATTTCTTTCGAGATGAATATGTGAGTGAGCATGCGGCTATGGATTGACCGCTTCATTCTGATCAGCTGCAAACGTAGGGCGTACCTGCATACAACAGTTAGCAATAAATCGCACGAAAGTGTCTTTGATCACTTTCATTGAATTGAGGTACACGGCCCACGGTTCCCCGTTGATTAGTACAAATACTGCCTGTGATCAGGTATAATTCTGAAGAATTTCCTTGACAGGGTTTCGCAGCTGCTCTGGCTGTTCTCAAACCGGAACGTCTCAAAGAAGACAACACGGAATAGAGATTCACTGATTGATGAAAAGAGATTTGAAAAACAATTGTGTATTGCTCAAATATAAATTGTTTTTGCAATACAACGAAGGTTTTAATGAAAATCAATTATCAATCATAAACACCTTTTAATTTGAAAAATTCGTACACGGTTGATGTGCTAAAGAAAAGAGTTTTAAGTACAACAACCGGTTTTTCAAAGGTATCCGTCAATCCATAACCTGAACTAGGATTGATTCAAAATATTGAATCGCCCCATTGTTTCTGTTCAGTTGTCACATGGTTGATATATTGAATAGATCTTACATGCCACGTACCAGGAGCTTGTTTGATGTTGGCTCCAGAAGGCTTTCCATCTTCATTGTGAATATGTTTGCATATCACTCAGATGTTCTGGCAATATCACAAGGATAATGCGTAGGACTCAAGATATAATCTCTCTTTCCACATTGTGTGAAACAGAGAGTCTTCATTGAAAGTGTCCTAAGGAGATTAATTGATGATCTCGTGGCTCTAGACTCAATTTTGTGCATATTTGGATCCTATATCGGAGACTAGGGAGAGGGTCTCCTTCTTCAATATCAACAATCTCTAAGAGACAGTCGATAGATAATGTTGGTTCCCCGTGAGAATGAAACAAGTCCTTTTAAGAGGAACTTGAGTGGTTTGGGAAGTTGAAGTGTAGTGCGTCACTGGGTCCATGACGTCTTGTCTTCAATACTGATGTTACCTTGGTAACCACCCGTAGCAAATGAATTGAACCCGGTTTCTGCCCTAAGGTTGAATAAATGGAGGGCTATTTGTTTTCACCCTTTTATCATTCAATTCTTTTTTTCATTCTTCAACCCCTTCAGTGCTTACCGAGACTTCATAGCTAGAACCTTGTTGGGTTTATTCCAGTACTAGCTCTATCTCAGTCCGCACTCTTCCCATATTCTCATTTTTCTCCTTTTTTCAATATACCTAAGGACTCTACAATATCTAGTGGATTGTCCCTGGGTAGATCCCTCCGGTTCTGGCGGATCTTGGGAACAAATACCTAACCTTATCATCCTAATATCACCGTACATAAAGTAAAGTTGGTCGGTCTATTTGGTATTGTTAATCTGCCATTGGAACCAATTGAAAACCATTTGAAAATCAATCTAGATACTTATGACATATTATCAAATCATTTTGTACCTGAATTGTTTTTGATATTTTTAGAACAAGAGCTCCCCCTCAACATGTGCATCAAGTATTTGAAATCGTTTTGCACACGGAGGCAAGAGAAAGAATTAACTTCTTTGATTACCATTTTCTAAAAGATATCAACATCACTTCCCTGATCAACAAGTAGATACAACATTTTAGGGAAGGATGAGGTTTTCATAAGTTTGCTCCCCCTCAATATGTGCCTTGAGGTATGAAAGAGTTTTGCACATACAAGAGGGAACCTGCACATTGATATAAATTGATCACGTTTCAGATCTTTGTGGTTTAAGATATATGCTCCCCCTCAACATGTACATGAAAAATTTGAAATCGTTTGGCATATATGGGATGGAGAGCTTGTACATCCTTATAAAACCATTTACCGACTTATCAGATTAATTCAATTTAAATCAAAAATTCTCCCCCGATCACAATTATCAAATCATTTGAGATTTGTGATCTCTGTAGATTTAAATTGATTTTGAAAGTTTTAAGGAGAATTGTGACTTGATTATGAAAGCGTTTTAACTGATAAGGATCGGATTTTTAGACTTTAAACTCCATTGAATAATCATGCATGATTATATTTTGAAAACAATTGAATGACAAATAATCTTTTAATTTAATTGAAATCATTCTCCCCCTCAATCAATGACATAAGTTGTTGATTGAGAGATAGCTATTTTGACAAACGTTAAGACCAGATGATTTCCAAAAATAGAGTCCGAGTTATTAATCAAAACAACTAGTTTTCATTAGATAGTAAGGATTTGTTTAAAGGATCAGAGCATGAGATTTGAAAAAAAAAGATAAAGCATGGCTCTATTCTTTCTTTGAAAAGCGGGTTACTGCCTGAAATGAAAATAAACCATTGTTTCTCTTTCTCCCGAAAATATATATATATATATATATAAATATATATATATATATATATATATATATATATATATATATATATATATATATATATATATATATATATATATATATATATATATATATATATATATATTTATAAAAATTCGAACAACATCTAAAGTCCCGTGTCATTCTTTGAATGACAGCACAAAGACCGTAGATATTATCGAACCGATAAAAGCATGACAAAAATACAATATGTTTTTTGAAGATTTTTTTATTATTATTATTTTATTTTATTTTATTTTATTTTTTTATGGATTTTGAAAGTTTTATATTTTTGTATTTTGTTTTTCGAATAAATATATACAAGAGATAGATGACGGAAACCTTTTACTCCTCTTCTTCCTCTTGAAGACGTTTGAGTGTTTCTGGTTGTAGGCTTTTGAGACCCATTCGTGGAAGGATAAACTCAAACCGTTCTCTAGGAAGAGCTTTGGTGAAGATGTCTGCTAACTGGTATTCGGTCCTCACAAAGTAAAGTTCCACCACACCGTTTTCAACTTGCTCCCTAGTGAAATGATGTTGAATGTCGATAGGCTTTGCTCTTGAGTGTTGTACGTTGTTGCATGAGAGAGCAATAACACTTTTATTATCACAGTACAGAGGGATTTTGTTAAATTCAAAGCCATAGTCAGATAATTGGGATCTCATCCACAGGATTTGAGCACAACAAGATGACATGGCTATGTATTCAGCCTCTGTAGAGGAAATAGAAGTACTCATTTGCTTCTTTGAAGACCAGCTCACAAGCTTATCACCCGAAAACTGAGCACCTCCAGACGTACTTCGACGAGTATCTTGACATCCTGCATGATCAGCATCTGCATAGGCTGTTAGTGACATACCGGTGTCCTTCGGGTACCAAAGTCCCATATTTATGGTTCCTTGGAGATACCGAAAGACCCGTTTAACCGCTTTAAGGTGCCTTTTAGTAGGCTTAGCCTGGTATCTAGCACACATGCAAACAGCGAACAAGATGTCTGGTCTACTAGCTGTGAGGTACATCAGGGATCCAATCATACTACGATATTTCGTTTAATCTACCATGATCCCTGAGTGGTCCTCATCTAGTTTAGTACGTTCTATCATGGGAGTGTCAACAGGGTCACTTGAATCAAATCCAAATTTCTTTAAAATCTCATTTGCATATTTAGATTGATTTATGAAAATGCCTCCGGGACTTTGTGAAATTTGTAATCCCAAGAAAAATGACATTTGTCCCATCATTGACATTTGAAATTTAGAACCCATTTTGTTTGAAAACCGGTCACACTCATTGGGGTCAGTCGAGGCAAACATGATATCATCAACATAAATTTGAACGTGAATTAAATGTTTGCCTGACTTCCTGGTGAACAATGTTGGATCAACTGCTCCTTTGCTGAATCTGGTAGATAGAAGAAACTTTGATAGTGTATCATACCATGCCCTTGGAGCTTGCTTTAAACCGTAAAGAGCCTTCTTCAAACGATAAACGTGAGTAGGATTCTCTGGATTCACAAAGCCTTCAGGTTGGCTGA
Organism: Chrysanthemum seticuspe; assembly: GCA_019973895.1. Lineage (NCBI taxonomy): Eukaryota > Viridiplantae > Streptophyta > Magnoliopsida > Asterales > Asteraceae > Chrysanthemum > Chrysanthemum seticuspe. The sequence continues at coordinate 180,450,758 of BPTQ01000006.1, forward strand.
CGTAGACGACTTCTTTAAGATCTCCGTTCAGAAATGCCGTCTTTACATCCATCTGATAGACTACCATGTTCTTACTAGCAGCATTAGCCAAGAAGATTCTGATTGCCTCGATACGAGCAACATGAGCAAAAGATTCTTCAAAGTCAATACCCTCCTCTTGACGGTATCCTTTTGAAACCAATCGAGCCTTGTTCTTTAACACATCACCATGCTCATCAAGTTTCACTTTGAAGATCCATTTTAGAGCAATGATCATAGCACAATCTGGAGCAAGTACTAATTCCCATACATCAAGTCGATCAAACTCATGAATTTCTTCTTGCATGGCATTGAACCAGCTGTCTTCATTCATGGCGGTTTTAACATCTTTTGGTTCCATCTTAGAGAGTACGGAGTTGAAGAAGCACCACAAGGCATCGGTTGCAAGTTGTTTCCGTGTGGATACTGGACGAGAGGGATTACCAATGATGTTGTCCAATGGATGATCGTGAGTCCATTTTTTGAGGTGTTCATGTGGCAGTTGTTGAGGGACTGAAGTAGCTGAGTCGATGTCTCCTGAAGAAGATGGTTCTGATGATGATTCAGGAGCAAATATGTTTTCAAATGGAGCATCTTCAGGAGTAGCAAAGGGATTAACTTCATCATTGATGCCAGAAACAGTTCCATGATGTACATTCGAAGATTGATGATTTGTTGATGAGACTGAGTGATCAGCAGCAGGCGCTTCTTGACTTAATGATATTGAGACTGAAGGATTGACTTCATTCACAGGGATATGAGCAGCCTCTGTTGTAGGAATCGACAGTTCATTAGTACTTGACTCATAATGTTCATCAAACATATGATCAAACAATTTCTTTAAATCATCTTCAGATGGAGGTACATATGGAGTTGCTGTGTCACACCCCTAAATTACCAGTTTTGCAGCGGAATGAAATTCCTGGGGATTGACTGTCATAGCACCACAATCACAGTTATATTGAACGACCTAAAGTGTCGTTTAAAAACACATCGTTTGATATTTATTTAAAACATTCAGAGTTACAAGATAGGTCCCAAAAGTTGATAAAGTTTGCGGAAATATGATTACTACAAGCCAAATGATGTTTTGAAAATGCCATAATATACAATGAGACGCGTCGACGCCACGACTCTATGAGGGTTCCTTATACGTGCCATGATGCGAATGTCTTAGTTACCTGAAAATACATTGCTAAAACGGTCAACAATTATGTTGGTGAGAAATCATAGGTTTATAAAAAATGTTTTATACGACTACACAAGTATAGACCATGTATGACAAATATGCCACATAAAAATGTTACAATTGCTACAAGCCCATGACACCGAAACTGACTATTCATGATGTTCGCCCCAACAGAGTGTTTGCCAAACAACTCAATAATGATAAAGAAATGAAATGCATCCATTGACCAGTTGGGACTACCAACACGGATGGAGGAGTCACCCTCAATAGATCTATCCACTCACCCTCGCTTCTTTCGGAATTAACGGTTCATGTTATATAATGGGGACATTCAATTGGCATGAGGTAACTTAAGCAATGTAAATGGATTTGATATACTTGGTATCGTAATAAAAATGATGTGCAATGTATTCTCCCCCGTAGGTTTGAAAATAAGTATAAACATGTACAACGGGGCTATGAAAACTCACCTTAACTAGTAAGACGGGAGTACAAGTATAAAAACAATACAATGAGTATATACTAAGCAACCTCGAACGTAGGCCTCCTAGACGCGACCTATGGGAAGTAAGAAAATTACATATTAAAAATCTAAATGATATGCTCGGATAAAAAGAACGACAACTAGTTAGGTCACCCATTTAGGCTCATAAAAGAAATATTACTTACCAAAAATCTCATAATCTCAAGTAATAGACATATATATATATATATATATTTATATATTGAGACTTTATATACCTTTTTTTTTTTTTTTTTTTTTTTTTTTTTTAAATTCAATTGAAAATACATGTCTACTTAACTTCAAAAGTAGATTATCTAATTGCAGGTATACTGACCTATTGGTCAATTGAATACTAAAAAGGCTGACCAAGATTGAGTCCAAGTGAAATTAATTAATTGATCATAATTTCTTTTGTAAAAATCACTTTCGTAAATACTATAGTATAAAAGGAAATAGAAAAATTACAAAATAGTTATTATTTCTTCTCTCTTTTTTTTTAAAAAAAACTTGGTTTTGATTAGTGTTCAATATCTATATGTTTAATATTCGATATTGCATAAATTTTCTGGACAGAATAAATATCAGTTGAACTAAAATGTTTTACTCTAAGTGGTGAAGGAATTTAAAGTGAATATCATTTTTAAGAACATAAGATACAAAGAATTAACTAATTGTATTACAAGAAATACGTAAACAACAAGAGGCTCACTTTGATTCCAAGTTTATCGAAATATTTTCTTTTTGTATATACCTTCAAAAGGATCCTAACTCCTCTATATTGTTCACTGGTGTAGATATTAATTTTTGAGGAAATAAGCCTCTTTTATATTTCTACTAATTAGTTTAGTTTTTCCTTCTTTTTTTTTTTTGAAGATAAAATGTACACGTAGTTATTCTAATTATTTGACACCTCAAAATATTAGCATGTACACGTATATTTTAGTTTAGGTGCATACATTAGCAAACTCCAGTTCATATTTACTTGGTGACTAAGCGAAAACATTACATTTGTTTATATAAAATGACTTTAGGTGTTAGATTTAGGTAAAGAGTTAGCTAAAAATATATTTTAACGGAACAAAATAAAATATATCAAAGTCATAAAAATTATAAAAATGCATTACTCGAAAGTATTGGGCGAATAAATAATTATCGAATCGAACAAACGTAAACCGTCGTAAATATATGTATATAAAAATACGTGTACTAAATAAATTCAAAACATTGAGTAAACTAATAATATAGTTTTTATAGTCTTAAAATGAGTATGAAAATATATTAGGACAATTTGTCGGAAGTGTCGGATTAATTGGTCAAAATAATTAATTACGCGATAGCGTTTATTTAATACGAAATTATACGTTTAATGAAAAATGCAAAACCATGCATGAACTAATATGATGATAATGATGCTAATGATATGTAGACTAAACCTAGTCTATATGAAATGTCCTTGATGATTGTTCATGAATCCGCAGCTAAACCATTAAGGTTACGCGAATTTGATACTCGTAAACCTAGTTTACGATAAACGATGAATAGTGAAGCATGAATAGTGTTTTGAAAAATGACCTGAAAGTACATGTTGTCACATTCGCCCATCCAAAAAGGAATTCAGTCCCTGAATTCAGTCCTTGTTGGGTCCTACGGTGTTGTCGGTGAAAAGATGAGGATATTTGAGGCGCATCTGGTCTTCACATTCCCAAGTAAACTCAGGACCCCTTCGAGAATTCCAGCGAACCTTCACGATAGGAATACGACTTTGTTTCAACTGCTTGACCTCGCGGTCCATGATTTCTGCAGGTTCCTCCACAAAATTGAGTTTATCGTCGAGTTGAATTTCTTCCAATGGAATAACGAGTGATTCGTCTGAAAGGCATGTCTTCAGGTTTAAAACGTGAAACGTGTTATGTACGTGACTAAGTTCTGACGGAAGCTCAAGTCGATAAGCTACAGGGCCGACTCTGCTCAAAATTTTGAATGGCCCAATGTACCTCGGGTTCAACTTTCCGCGTTTTCCAAATCGTACCACGCCTTTCCAAGGCGATACTTTTAACATGACTTTGTCGCCAACTTGAAATTCTAATGGTTTGAGTCGAACATCGGCGTAACTTTTCTATCGGCTTCTGGCAGTTCTGAGTCTATCTCGAATTTGAACTGTCTTTTCTGTTGTTTCCCGAACCATTTCTGGACCAGTGAGTTGTGCGTCTCCAACCTCGGCCCAACAAACAGGTGATCGGCACTTTCGACCATAGAGTGCCTCAAATCGTGCCGCTTTTATGCTGGTGTGATAACTATTGTTGCACGAGAATTCGATCAATGGTAAATGGTTAGCCCAACCATTTCCAAAATCAATCACACATGCTCTCAGCATATCTTCTAACGTCTGAATTGTCCTTTCGCTCTGACCATCGGTTTGAGGATGATAGGCAGTGCTCATCTCTAATTTGGTTCCAAATGAATCTTGTAATGATTTCCAGAAGTTTGAAGTGAATCGACTATCTCTGTCGGAAATGATGGAAATTGGTGCACCGTGCCTTGAGACTATTTCCTTGACATAAAGTCTAGTAAGTTGTTCCATGGAATAAGTCTCTCTAATTGGTATGAAATAGGCTGATTTGGTAAGACGGTCAACGATTACCCAAATAGCGTCGTAACCTCCCGATGTCTTAGGAAGTTTTGTAATGAAGTCCATTGTAATGCGTTCCTATTTCCATTGGGGAATTTCTGGTTGTTGAAGTAATCCTAAAGGTTTCTGATATTCGACTTTTACCTTAGAGCAGGTAAGGCATTTGCTAACGTACGTGGCAATTTCTGCTTTCATGTTCGGCCGCCAATAAAGTTTCTTGAGATCTTGGTACATCTTATTAGATCCTGGGTGAATAGAATACTTTGACTTATGCGACTCGTGCATAATCAATTCTCGTATCCCGCCATAAAATGGTACCCACATTCTATCCTTGAAGCATAATACTCCATCTGCTCTCTTTACAAAGCCATTTGCATTTTCGGGCATACCATAAAGCTTTTCACTTGGTCGGTTTTCCTCCTTGAGTGCCTCGATCTGTGCCTCGAGAATTTTTGATGGTAGAGGTGAACTAATCGTCATTCCCAATGACCTGACTCGTAGAGGTTTGGGTCTTTCTTTCCGGCTAAGAGCATCAGCCACAACATTAGCTTTTCCCGGGTGATACTTAATCTCACAATCGTAATCGCTGAGTAATTCCAACCAACGACGCTGCCTCATATTAAGTTCCTTCTGATCAAGAACATATTGTAAACTCTTGTGGTCCGTAAACACTGTGCACTTTGTACCGTAGAGGTAGTGCCTCCAAATCTTGAGTGCAAAAACTACGGCCCCCAACTCAAGATAATGAGTGGTATAATTCTTCTCATGAACCTTAAGTTGTCGAGAAGCATACACTATCACCTTCTCGTTTTGCATTAAAACAGCTCCAAGCCCTTTATGTGAAGCATCGCAGTATACAACGAAGTTCTCAATTCCTTCGGGTAGTGCCAAAATTGGCGCAATGCAAAGCTTTTGCTTCAACAACTGAAAAGCAGCTTCTTGTTTCTTTCCCCATTCGTACTTCTTGTTTTTCTGTGTCAACTTGGTCAAAGCTTTAGCTATCTTTGAAAAGCCTTCGACTAATCTTCTGTAATATCCGGCAAGTCTTAAAAATTGTCGGATTTCTGTAGGATTTGTTGGGGTAGCCCAATCTTTTACAGCCTCGATCTTTGCAGGGTCAACCTGTAATCCTTGACTATCGATGACATGACCAAGAAATTGTACTTTTCGGTTCCAAAAATCACACTTCGAAAATTTGGCATACAATCTCTCATTCTTGAGTAGTCCTAAAATCGTTCTTAAGTGCCCTTCGTGCTCTTCTTTGCTCTTTGAGTAAATCAATATGTCGTCGATAAATACTATCACAAACTTGTCCAAATACGGTTTGCATACCCTATTCATGAGATCCATGAATACTGCAGGTGCATTGGTTAGTCCGAACGACATTACTTGAAACTCATAATGACCATAGAGAGTTCTAAATGCTGTTTTCGGAACATCCTCCTCCCGGACTCTAAGTTGATGGTAACCTGACCTCAAGTCAATCTTTGAGTAGATACTAGAGCCTTGCAACTGATCGAACAAGTCGTCGATTCTGGGAAGTGGGTAACGGTTCTTCACAGTTAACTTGTTTAGCTCTCTATAATCTATACACATTCTGAAGGATCCATCTTTCTTTTTCACAAACAAGACCGGTGCTCCCCAAGGCGAAGAACTTGGTCTAATGAATCCTTTGTCTAAAAGTTCTTGCAACTGGTTGGACAACTCCTGCATCTCTGATGGTGCTAGTCGGTAAGGTGCTCGTGCAACTGGTGCAGCTCCTGGTACTAAGTCAATATGAAATTCTACTTGACGTGCTGGTGGAAGTCCTGGTAAGTCTTCGGGAAAGACTTCAGGAAATTCCTGAACAATTGGTATATCTTCAAGTCGCCTCTCTTCCGACTTCTTTTCTGTTATATTTGCTAAGAAAGCATAACAACCCTTCTTTATGTACTTCTCAGTTTTGATGCATGATATAATACTGAGTCTAGTTCCACTTCGTTCTCCACGAATGATCAAAGTTTCGCCGTTGTAAGGAAGATGAACAACTTTTTCATCACAAATGATTCTTGCACGATGTTTGGATAACCAATCCATGCCGATGATGACGTCGAAACTACCAAGTTCTACGGGCATAAGGTCTATATTGAAGGGATGATTTAGAAAATTGAGTGTACAACCACGGACAATGGTGTCGGTGCTAATTATGTTACCATTAGCTAATTCAATGTTGTATGATGTGTCTAATGTGGTTGGTTTGATATCGAGTAAAGGTGCAAATATAGTGGACACAAAGCTTTTATCGGCTCCCGAATCAAATAAAACTGATGCATAACGATTATTGATAAGGAACGTACCCGTGACAACATTCGGGTCCTCCCTGGCTTCTCCTCCTCCCATGACATAGGCTCTTCCTTGTGCCATTCCACCTTGATTTCTGTTTCCTTGGTTCCTTCCCTTTTGACAGTCAGTCTTGTAGTGTCCCCTTTCTCCACAACCAAAACATGTCACTTGTGGTTTGCAGTCCTTGGTCTGATGACCCACTTTCTTACAGTTACCGCATGGTTCAGGGCAACGACCCAGCTTGTGATGACTTAAACATTTATCGCACTTAGGCAAAATCCCCGTGTACCCTTTTCTTTCCTTTGGGCCTGCAACATAGGCCTTTACAACCTCTTGTCTCTTGGGTGGTTGTTGAGTAGCATTTCCACCTCTGTTGTTGTCCCACTTTCGTTTGTTGTTGTTGTTATTGTTGTAGTTGGTGTAATTGGTTCGATTATTGTTGTAATTGGAGCGGTTGTTGGTATTGTTGTTGTTTCGGTTGGTGTTGGTGATGTTGCCTCTCTTTACTACTTGTGCCATGAGCTTTTGAGACACTCGAATAGATTCCTCAATTGTTTGCGGATCAAAAGAAATCACGTCCCCTTGAATAATCTGGGGAAGTCCCCCAATGAAAGCCTCCAGTAGCTTCTCGTTATCCGAAACCATAGATAGGCATAACGCGGCCAATTCTTGAAACCTTCGAATGTAAGTATCAATGTCATACCCAACAATTACTAGTTCATAAAATTCGGTCTCCAACTTTTTCACCTCCGTACGCGGACAATACTTCTTTGTTAACAAACCTTTGAATTGCTCCCAGGTGAGTTTGAAAGCATTTTCCATTCCCATTGGCTGAGCATACGAATTCCACCAAGACATTGCCCCATCAAGTAGTGTACTCGTAGCAAACTTAACCTTGCTATCCTCCGGGCAATTACATAACAAAAACACAGACTCCATTTTCTCGAACCATCGAACCATGGCAGTGGCCCCTTCAGTGCCCTTGAACTTAGTGGGATCTCCGCTTTTAAAATCCTTATACGAACAACTTCTAACCCCGGATCCTCCTGCAATTCCTGCAGCAGCAGCAAGTCTAGCGGCTTCAGCTTCCGCCGCAATTCTAGTAGCTTCAGCAGTTGCCGCAGCCGCAGCGGCATTAGCAAGCCTGGCAGCTTCAGCATTACCTGCAGCGTCAGTAGCAGCGGCGAGTCTAGCGGCTTCGGCAGTGGCTGCAGCCTCAGCAGCATTGGCAAGTCTAGCGGCTTCGGCAGTAGCCGCAGCCTCAGCAGCAGCCGCCACTGTTGCTCTTTCAGTCCTTAATGCATTGGCTATGCTATCGTTCACATACTTCTGCATAGCCGCTTGTGTCAATTCAAGTGTGGCTTTCTTTGGCGCCATTACTCTTTAAAACCATAAGATGAAACAATTATGAGAACTCGTAATTAGAAACAAACATTACACATATATATATCCACAACCACAACATGCATAACATAAATGAAATCACAACGGAACAACCACGAAATATCACAAATATAATCACAACACACGTGGATAATATACATGAAAATTTCGGCCTACATGGACCGATATCATAGATAGTAAAACCATTCCTACATAGTAGAGTCAACACTTGATATATTTGTTTGTACAACAACCAAAAGACAACAAGTTCTTTAAACTATGTCACACACCTTGTGACTAGGATAATAGTAATAAAAACTATACATGATAAAAGTCTACACTAGGCACCTCCTGGTGCTCCGCCCGATCGATCCTGTAGATCTCGAACCTGTGTAGTCAAACTAGCAACCAAACCCCTCAACTCGCTAATCTGACCCTGTGCAGTAACAATACTCTCACGGGTTAATGCCAACTCCTGAGCCTGACGCTGAAGCTCGTCCTGTGCCATCTCGGCTTTGTCATATAACTCAGGCATCTCCTGCCTCAACTCAACAATATGCTCCCGGTTCTCTAACTGCCTAGATTCTAAACCCTGGTGTGAGACATCGATCGAAACCCTACCTATCACGAGGCCCTCAACCTCCTCCTCAATGGCCTCCACTCGATCCAATGACAGTTCCTCTAACTGTCCTAACATCCTATCTATCTGAACTTGTTGATTATCTATACGAGCCCCTAATGTGTCAGTGGAAGGCTGTCTAGCAGCAGCAGCCTTTGAGCTCTCTCCTATCTCGAACCTAACAGGTGGTTCGGGCTCTGTAGATGGTGATGCAGGGATGTCAAAACGTGCGCGCTTTTTTAGCGGCATGTCCAATGTAGGTATAGGATCCCTAAGGTAATATGACGAAGATGATGATGATAATAGTGGTGATGGTGGGTGAATCGGGCCATGTGTAGGGCTAACAGGTGGGGTAGGTGCGACTTCGCCCTCCTCAAAGGGTTCGGTCTCGGTGTCGGTCACTATAAGTGGTAGGTCTGAAGTAGAGCCAATCGAGGATAAGACTACAGTGGTGTGTGATAAGGCATCGTTCATGTTGGTGTCGGATGAGACATCCTCCATGTTTGTGTCAGATGATATAGGGATAGTGTCGGAATCTGAAGACATCTCTGTGACAACCGATGTAAAATAAAAGTAAATAACTCGAATAAAATGTATATGAATCCGCATGTAAAGTGAATATGCACTTATGATGAAATGATGAGATGCTATGATGATGTAGTTATAGTCTAGGGTCAATGATGCAACCTAGTTCTCTATAACTGAAGCTCTGATGCCAATCTGTCACACCCCCAAATTACCTGTTTTGCAGCGGAATGAAATTCCTGGGGATTGACTGTCATAGCACCACAATCACAGTTATATTGAACGACCTAAAGTGTCGTTTAAAAACACATCGTTTGATATTTATTTAAAACATTCAGAGTTACAAGATAGGTCCCAAAAGTTGATAAAGTTTGCGGAAATATGATTACTACAAGCCAAACGATGTTTTGAAAATGCCATAATATACAATGAGACGCGTCGACGACACGACTCTGTGAGGGTTCCTTATACGTGCCATGATGCGAATGTCTTAGTTACCTGAAAATACATTGCTAAAACGGTCAACAATTATGTTGGTGAGAAATCATAGGTTTATAAAAAATGTTTTATACGACTACACAAGTATAGACCATGTATGACAAATATGCCACATAAAAATGTTACAATTGCTACAAGCCCATGACACCGAAACTGACTATTCATGATGTTCGCCCCAACAGAGTGTTTGCCAAACAACTCAATAATGATAAAGAAATGAAATGTATACGTTGACCAGTTGGGACTACCAACACGGATGGAGGAGTCACCCTCAATAGATCTATCCACTCACCCTCGCTTCTTTTGGAATTAACGGTTCATGTTATATAATGGGGACATTCAATTGGCATGAGGTAACTTAAGAAATGTAAATGAATTTGATATACTTGGTATCGTAATAAAAATGATGTGCAATGTATTCTCCCCCGTAGGTTTGAAAATAAGTATAAACATGTACAACGGGGCTATGAAAATGCATGTTAACTAGTAAGACGGGAGTACAAGTATAAAAGCAATACAATGAGTATATACTAAGCAACCTCGAACGTAGGCCTCCTAGACGCGACCTATGGGAAGTAAGAAAATTACATATTAAAAATCTAAATGATATGCTCGGATAAAAAGAACGACAACTAGTTAGGTCATCCATTTAGGCTCATAAAAGAAATACTACTTACCAAAAATCTCATAATCTCAAGTAATAGACATATATATATATATATATATATATATATATATATATATATATATATATATATATATATATATATTGAGACTTTGTATACCTTTTTTTTTATTTAATTTAAAATATTGGTATTGTAATGTTTTTTTTTTTTTTTTTTTTTTTTTTTTTTTTTTTCTTTTTTTTTTTAAATTCAATTGAAAATACATGTCTACTTAACTTCAAAAGTAGATTCTCTAATTGCAGGTATAGTGACCTATTGGTCAATTGAATACTAAAAAGGCTGACCAAGATTGAGTCCAAGTGAAATTAATTAATTGATCATAATTTCTTTTGTAAAAATCACTTTCGTAAATACTATAGTATAAAAGAAAATAGAAAAATTACAAAATAGTTATTATTTCTTCTCTTTTTTTTTTTTTTTTTTTTTTTTAACTTGGTTTTGATTAGTGTTCAATATCTATATGTTTAATATTCGATATTGCATAAATTTTCCGGACAGAATAAATATCAGTTGAACTAAAATGTTTTACTCTAAGTGGTGAAGGAATTAAAAGTGAATATCATTTTTAAGAACATAAGATACAAAGAATTAACTAATTGTATTACAAGAAATATGTAAACAACAAGAGGCTCACTTTGATTCCAAGTTTATCAAAATATTTTGTTTTTGTATATACCTTCAAAAGGATCCTAACTCCTCTATATTGTTCACTGGTGTAGATATTAATTTTTGAGGAAATAAGCCTCTTTTATATTTCTACTAATTAGTTTAGTTTTTCCTTCTTTTTTTTTTGAAGATAAAATGTACATGTAGTTATTCTAATTATTTGACACCTCAAAATATTAGCATGTACACGTATATTTTAGTTTAGGTGCATACATTAGCAAACTCCAGTTCATATTTACTTGGTGACTAAGCGAAAACATTACATTTGTTTATATAAAATGACTTTAGGTGTTAGATTTAGGTAAAGAGTTAGCTAAAAATATATTTTAACGGAACAAAATAAAATATATCAAAGTCATAAAAATTATAAAAATGCATTACTCGAAAGTATTGGGCGAATAAATAATTATCGAATCGAACTCACGTAAACCGTCGTAAATATATGTATATAACAATACGTGTACTAAATAAATTCAAAACATTGAGTAAACTAATAATATAGTTTTTATAGTCTTAAAATGAGTATGAAAATATATTAGGACAATTTGTCGGAAGTGTCGGATTAATTGGTCAAAATAATTAATTACGCGATAGCGTTTATTTAATACGAAATTATACGTTTAATGAAAAATGCAAAACCATGCATGAACTAATATGATGATAATGATGCTAATGATATGTAGACTAAACCTAGTCTATATGAAATGTCCTTGATGATTGTTCATGAATTCGCAGCTAAACCATTAAGGTTACGCGAATTTGATAGTCGTAAACCTAGTTTACGATAAACGATGAATAGTGAAGCATGAATAGTGTTTTGAAAAATGACCTGAAAGTACAAGTTGTCACATGCTGGAGAAGAATTTGGTACAAGGGATGAACCAATGGGATTGTTTTGAAGTGCGAGTCCTCAACTGGATTGTCTAGGAGCCATTTGACCGGTCAGCTCATCAAACGTAACGTGAATTGTTTCCATGATATCTCGGGTTCTCTTGTTGTAGATTCGGTAACCTTTTCTGTTTGGTGCATATCCAACAAATACTCCAATATCCGCTTTAGCTTTCAATTTACCTAAATCTTGTCCGTCATTCGTTGGATAGCATAAAGCACCAAACACACGAAGATATGATAGCTCAGGTTTTTTGATTGTGGACAAGTTCGTATGGAGTCTTTCCATGAGATGTTTGAATTAGAGATCTATTTTGAGTGTAACAAGCAGTGGCAATAGCTTCACCCCATAAAAACATTGGAACCTTTGACTAAATCAGCATTGTTCTTGCAGCTTCTACAAGAGTTCGATTTCGTCTTTCAACTTCACCGTTCTGTTGAGGAGTTCGAGGAACACTTATTTGAGGATTGATTCCAACATTTTCATAAAATTCATTGAGTACTTTATTAACAAACTCAGTTCCATTGTCAGTTCGGACGATTCAGACCGTTTTGTTGAGTCGGATCTGGAGTTGTTTAATGAGTTTAATGATGACATCTGGAGTTTCGTCCTTTGACCTCAAAAACTTAACCCAAGTGAATCGGGAGTAGTCATCGACCACTACTAAAACATATCTCTTCCCACTAATAGTTTGCACTCTCATTGGACCGCACAGATCCATATGAAGGGTATGAAGAACTTCCATTACAGAGTTTGTGGGTTTTGGTTTGTGGACATATTTCGTGCTTTTTCCCAATTGACAAGCTGAGCAAAGAAGATCTTTTTCATATTTTAATCTGGGTAAGCCTCTGACAAGATCCTTTCTGGAAAGGTTGTTTATGGTACCAAAGTTCAAGTGATTGAGACGACGATGCCATAACCAAGACTTTGTTTTAGAAGCCTTTGACAGCAAGCAGATTGGATAGGACTTCATCATGTCGTCGATAGAAATGGTGTATAGGTTTGAACCTCGAGTACCTCTTAATAAATCTACACCATCAAGTTCTCTAACGAAACAAGTATGCTTTCTAAAGGCTACTTATAGATCAGAATCACAGAATTGACCAACAGAGAACAAATTATGACCAAGACCTTCCACATAATATACCCTGGAAATTACACTTTTACCAACCACATAATCTCCATAACCCATAATAGCTCCAAAATGGTTGTTCCCGAATCTAACTGTCCCGATGAATTTACTCACGAAGTTCATGAGCCGCGACCGGTCTCCAGTCATATGCTTGGAACAACCTGAGTCCAGGTACCACAGAACGATTTGAACGATATGCAGTTGAACACAGACAAGAATGGATAACTGGATAATTGGGGTCCCCATGCAAGAATGGGTTCCATTTGGTTAGTAACAGTGATTGGAACACCCACATCAGAAATAGAAGCATTCATATCAGAAATTGAGGAAATGGAATCATTATGAATAGATGCAGTACTAGTGTTCGTATTTGCCCTATTCAAAGTATGTCCACTTCTTAAAGGAATAGTTCTACCGGTAGGCATCCATTTTCTAGTCGGCATTGTCTCATTAAGCTTATAGCCAGAAGGTATCCATTGATGACCTATCTTACTAAATGTTCTTCCTGTGGGTTTCCACTGTTTTCTAACTCTCTTTCGCCTTTGCCTTTTAGCCTTTTTAACATGATTTTTTTCATTAGCAATATTAACTAGGGATTTGACAGCATTAGAAAAGGCATTCACACCACATTCATGATTAGTAACAGAATTCAAGCAGACATCATTACATGGTTTGCAAATAGTATCAGAATTCGAATTAATTACAGTACGCCTATGGCAAATACAAGAATCAACACGATTCTTATTATTCGGCTCAAACTTAAAGTTCCTAGGTTGGTCTTCTACTCTCTTCCAATGGACATTCATAGCTTGTGAGGTCCTCTCATTCCTTGTATTGTCTTGAGACTTTGACCTGCTCGCTTTAATGTCACTAATTACTCCTGTAGAGGGAATGGGAACATTAGTTGGTTTTGCTACTCTTTGCATATCCTGTTTAGATGTGCTGGGATCTGAACTACATGCAGGCCCACTAAGGTTCACTTTCTTAACACTAACAGATCTGGAATCTGAACTACTTGAAGGCACACTAAGGTTCACATTCATAACATTGGGCATCGAATGGATTTCATACTTGGCACTAGGCATAGAACAAGGAATCAAAGGATTAACTTTCTCACCTAAGGACTTAGGGCATATTGTGATTAAGCATTCTAGAAGTTCTTGAGATAGTTTGGCATATAGGCATGCATGCCCAATTGCATTATCAAGTGGTTTCTCTAACTTATCCTCTTCAACAACCTCACGGAGACATTCTAGACAATCCTTAAGATATGAGAAATATGTTTGTATTGCAAGTTTATTATTCCTAAGATGAGGAGGAACATATTTCACAGACAAAGCATATTGATTACAAACGTGAACCTTTGATACACCATTCTCCCCATTGGTCATTGGCATTTTCCCTTTTACCTGGCTCTTCAGATTCTCAATTTCTTTTTGCAATGAAGCTATTTGTTCGTTATTTTTATTACGAGTGACCTTTATTGATTCAAATAACTCATTGAAATGACGTTTAACCTTTTCATTTTCTTCTAGAAAACTTTCGTTTTCCTTTTGTAATGCATTTACTAAGTTTTGAAGATGAAATGTTTGAGAATTCTGAGAATCTAAAGGAGGAGGCATTTGGGAGCCAGTCACATTGTTCTTTTCACCCTTTAATTGGGAGATTTGGGCTCAAGTTTCTGATCGTGTTGCAATGGGCTTGAATCTGTTCATCACGTTTGTTTATTTGAAAAACTGCATCAAACTCTGGAGCATCTGAGGATGTCTTGATATTTGAAGTTTTGACATTTTCATTAAGATGTTGATATTTTAGTTGTAAATTAAAATGCTCAACCTCTAGTTTAGAAAAATGTTTAACCAAATTGTCATTATCATCCAGTTCAATTTTCTCATTTAGTTTAGAATTAGTCTTTTCAAGCTCAATGACACGATCATGAGAGACTTTCAGGGCAATAGATAATTCATGAAATTGAGAAGCATTAATGGAAGAACTTGTAGCAGTGAAAAACACATCTTGAGCAACACATTCAGAAATCAGATTCTCATTTAGTGTATGCAAGTTCTTCCTCTCAATCTCATTATATTTTAATTCTCGCTCATAGTCACTAACGTCAACGATCATTGCATCAAATTCCTTTTCCATTTCTTTAATGTCTAAATTCATTCCCTTTTTAAGACATTCAAATTGATCTTTTAGTTGTTTAAAGAAGGGCATGACTTCAGTTAAATAACATTCTTTCGTTTGCTCAAAACCCCTTTCCCCTTCAGTTATACCAGTGGGTGTGATCCTTTTCTTACAAGTTTTCTCAAAATCAACAAATAGTTGAAAAATAACATATTGATTGATTAAGGTCTTGCTTTTAGTGGCAATAGTCCTAGGAACTAAATGCATTGGTGTATTGGGAGGATACACAGTCGCTGAAGGCATTTTCCTAAAGGTGGGGTTTTTTTACAACAAGATTCTCTGCTTTTAGCTTATCTAAATCCTTTTTCCAGAGCACTTGTTCGGGGGTTAACAATGTCTGAGGCTTAAACTTGTTCAGGGAAATCCAATTCTCCTTTTTGTAATCATGAGGTGTGATAATTATTTTCTTCTCTTTACATTTTGGATCATCTAGTTTCTTGTTCATCTTCTCCCTAGTGACTTCATTTGATTTCTTATCTTCCTCTGTGCACTCAGCGCAACTAGGTTTCTGTCTAGGCTTAAGGATTTCATTACCATCATAAATTACCTTATGAGTACTTCTAGCCTTCTTAATGACCTCAGGATTTGGTTCCTCAACAAGGGGAATGCTATGCTTATTGCTTAAGACTCTATGCTTAGTGATCATGTGAGCAGTCTGAATGGTGTTCCCTTGTACGTACAACTTGTTTTCAAGCTTGTTTTTCAAAGTTTTCAGACTAGAAAAATCTTTCAAAAGTTTTGATTCCTTAGCATTGAATTCTTGCTTAAGCTTTTTCACATTTTCTTGAAGTTCTTGTTTTTGCTTAGCAGTTTTAGAAAGCTTTTCTTGTAAGGAGTTTAACTCTTGTTTTAATACTTCTTCTCTAAAATTACTTTTTCTGATGATTGTACGCATTTGGTCATCCATTTCCTGCTCACGAGTGGTCAACTCAAATTTAGCACGTTGTTCAAAAATAGCAACACCTTCTTTATAGGCATTCAGTTCAGAGACAATAGAATCATCATGGACACATGCTGTGAATTCATCAAAAACATAGTCATGATTGACTGCAGAAGATGCATTACTTGGTACAATCTCACTTTCACTTTGCTTCACATATTGATCATATGGGACAACATTACTATTACCCACATTATCAATATCTGATTCATAAGTCTCAAGAGATTGTACTTCATTATGCGTCTTTCACTCATCAACATCATCATATAGTTTTAATACCTTTGAAATGATTTTGTCTTTGGATGTACTAGTTTGTTGTGGAGGAGAGACCTTTGTAGATACCATAGGAGAAATGCTAGCCATGAAGATTATTTGAGCAGTAGGTTCATCATCTACATCAGAATCAGATGCATCACAATCAGCTACTTGAAAAGCATTCTGATGATTATGACCTATCTCCTGAATCGGCTGTTCATCAACATCAGCATCATAAGTCTTGGCATTTCCTTCAGCAAGAAACAGTAACTCCTCTTCATCCAAAGCTGCTCCATTGTCCTGAGCTTGCACTAGCAACATCTTATCCCTGAAGTACTCAGCATTCTGTGGACGTTTTGGAGATGTACAATTCCTTGCAATGTGTCCCTCACCACCACAGTTGTAGCATTTGATAGGCTTCGTTTGTCCTTGATTACCAATCCTTCCTCGATTCTGATTTCCACCATAGCCTCCACCTACTCTACCTCTTCTCTGATCGAACTGCCTTTCTTGAACAGGCTGCACCATAACCTTCCCATCTCTGACAGTGGCTTGATTGTGTGGATTGGATGCTGTTCTGAGATTGTTGTTGGTGTGTGGGAGAGTGTTCATGTTTTGACTGATCATGAGGGCTAGTTGATTAATGAAGTTTCCCACGGATGCATCAGCATCAGCTTGTTTGAACATTGGATCAAGAATGAGTTTGTGATTACCATTACCCAAGGGTACAACTTGAGAAGCTTTGGTGGCGATCCCAACATTTGTGTAAAAAGCAGTTGAATCATTTGATGAACTTGTTTCTCCCTGATTGGTTTTGAACTGTTCCAGAATCCTTTTTTCAAACATAGCATGCCTTTCATTCTAGAGAAGGAAGGCATACAGTTGCTCATAGTTTGTATTCTTCAATCCTTTAGTTAGCTTCACAGAAGTGACAAACTTGTGCCATTCGAGATTCATGTTGTTCACAAATTTTGAGTTCAGCTGAATGTTGGGCATAGTCATTTTGATGTTCCTCATGTCATTCACCAGCTTATGGAATCTCACATAGTACTCATAGACACTCTCATCAGGTTTCATCTTGAAATGCTCAAATTCATCATATAGTTGTGATTCTCTATCTTCAACAGTTAATTCAGAACCTGAGAGAAGCATCTTGACATTATCCCATACAGCCTTTGCTTCAGTGTTGTGATTGATAAGCTTGTAGATGTCTTTTGGAAGACCTTGCAGTATAATGTTAGAAGCCCTGATATCTGCATCGAATCTCTTCTTCTCCTTATCATCGAGCTCATCATACGTCTTTGGTCTGTCCATTCCGTAAATCAATGTTCCATCTTCAGCTGTATCAAGTATGTCTTTAGTAGTCTCAACCCGATAAGGTCCTTCATCAATGGATTTGAGAATGTTGACCCCATTTTCCTTCCCAAGACAGTACAATCTGATTCGTTTAGCCCAAGAGTCGTAGTCAGTTCTGTCAAGCATGGGTGGACGAGTATCTGAACCAGCTGCTTGAACATCCTCGGCAACAGTGGAGATGATTGTAGGAACATTGGTAGACATGTTAACAGATTAAACGGGATTTTATAACTCTATGATTAAACCAGGAAATAGATTCTTTCACGGGATTTTACTAAATCAAGAGAAAACCGTATTACAGACAGAATCAACCAAGTCGCTAAGTAACCCTGAACCAAGTCGCTAAGCACCAAGTTGCTATAATGCCAAGTTACTAAGACACAGTCAAGTCGCTAAATAGCAACTCGCTAAGAACCAAGTCGCTAGGAAAATTTTGACAGCAAGTCGCTAAGCTCCAAGTCGCTAAGTTGTCAAGTCGCTAAAGAGCAACTCGCTAAGCACCAAATAGCTAACACCAAGTCGCTAACAAACTTAAGTACAAGTCGCTAACTTACACCAAGTCGCTACCCGTAGTGGAGAATCCACTAAGTGTACTGTTTGTCGGCTTATCTCAATAGACAAGTCGCTAGCTCAACTCGCTACGTCCTTCAACTACAACTCGCTACCAAATTACAAAGCAAGTCGCTACCAAGATAACTTATCCGTGGCTCAAGTCGCTAGCTAGAAAATCACATAAACACCACTTTTCAATCAAAAAACAACCCAATCACAATGATTCAAGCTTACCAAATCAAAACCCAAGCACATACAATGATCCTAAACACAAAACTACACCCAAGATTCAAACTTTAACACAAGAAATGATCCAAATGATGCAAAAACCACTAAACTTTTTCCAAACTCTAAAACCACCTAAAAGTCACTAGAAATCCGAAGATATGTAAGAGATGATCAAACCATGGCTCTTGATACCATTTGTAACATATTGGATTTCACATACACAACAAACCATAACCATAAGAGGCGTACACAAGAGTTTTAGAGAGAGAAAGTTAGAGGTTTGGGAACTTTAGTGAGAGAAAGAAAAATCTTATTATGAGCTCCAACTCTCTACCTTGGAAGGTAGAGAGTATTTATAGTCATTACATAAATCGCCACATATCGGGCTGTGGATCAGGCATACAGTGGGTAAAGACCCGTCCGTCCTCCACGGTGTTACTTAAACTAAATACAACTTAACTTATAATAATGTACGACTACGAGCTTTCTAATGATTACATATACTTGAGGTGACCGACTCTTTAATACATGGATTTACTAAATCCTAACAAAACCAACTTAGGTACAAAATGCTTTGATAATATATCACAAGTATCTGGATTGATTTTCAAATGGTTTTCAATTGGTTCCAATGGGAGATGAACAATACCAAAAAGACCGACCAAATTTACTTTATGTATGATGATATAAGGATGGTTAGGTTAGGTATTCGTTACCACGATCCCGCCAGAGCCGGAGGGATCTACCCAGGGACAATCCACTAGATAGTGTAGAGTCCTTAGGTATGATGAAAAAAAGGAGAAAAGTGAGAAATGGGAAGAGTGCGGACTGAGATAGAGCTAGAACTGGAATAAACCCAACAAGGTTCTAGTAATGAAGTCTCGGTAAGCACTGAAGGGGTTGAAGAATGAAAAAGAATTGAATGTGAAAAGGGTGAAAAGAAATAGCCCTCAAATGATTCAACCTTAGGGCAGAAACCGGGTTCAATACATATGCTACAGGTTGTTACTAAGGTAACACCGGTATTGAAGACAAGACGTCATGGACCCAGTGACGCACTGCACTACAACTTCCCAAGCTACTCAAGTTTCTCTTAAAAGGACTTGTTTTATTCTCACGGTGAACCTACATTATCTATCGACTTTCTCTTAGAGATTGTTGATATTGAAGAAGGAGACCCTCTCCCTAGTCTCCGGCATAGGAACCAAGTGTGCATAATTGAGTCTAGAGCCACGAGATCATCAATAAATATCACTAGGACACTGTCAATGAAGACTCTCTGTTTCACACAATGTGGAAAGACAGATTATATTTTAAGAGTCCGACGCATTATCCTTGTGGTATTGCCAGAACATCTGAGTGATATGTAAAATATTCACAATGAAGATGGAAATCCTTCTAGATCCAACATCAAACAAGCTATTGGTGGGTGGCATGTGAGATCTATCCAATAGATCAACCATGTGACAACTGAACAGAAACAATGGGGTGATTCAGAATTATGAATCAATCCTGGTTCAGGTTATGGATTTACGGATACCTTTGAAAACCGGTCATTGTGCTTAAAATTCTTTTCGCTAGCACATCGACTGTGTATCAATATTTCAATAATAAAAGGTGTTTATGATTGATAATTGATTTTCCTTAAAACCTTCGTTGTATTGCAAAAACACTTTATTGAGCAGTACACGATTGTTTTTCAAATCTCTTTTCATCAATCAGTGAATCTCAAATTCGCTGGTTCAGTCACTCCGTGTTGTCTTCTTTGAGACGTTCCGGTTTGAGAACAGCTAGAGCAGCTGCAAAACCCTGTCAAGAAGATTCTTCAGAATTATACCTGATCACAGGCAGTACTTGTACTGATCAACGGGGAACCGTGGGCCGTGTATCTCAATTCAACGAAAGTGCTCACAAATGGTCTCTATTTATACTAGTTCCAAAGCCTAGGGTATTAATTGTTGAACTTGGCCTCCAAGGAGTAAGGAAGGGACTAGAATACCCAAGAGAAGGACCTAGAATCGTTTGGATGCAAAGGGAAAACTTAGGGATGAAGATTTGGCAGATGCAGCTTCTACAACCGGATCTGTTACATGACCAACCGATTCGGTTGGTCTTCTACAAAAGAGCCAACCGTTTCGGTTGCGGGTGGCGACCGAACGGTTGGTGATGGCATTTTGGCATTTTTGGTCATTATCCAACTGATCCGGTTGCACTCGTAACCGATCCGGTTGGATTTCCTGAGCTACGGAAACTTGGTCTTTACTTCCATTATCTTGTAGAACTTGGTTCTTCAATCACTATGGTCTTCAAAGGTACTTGAGATACTGATTTGTGCTTGACCTGCTTCACTGAAACGGAAATCTTCTATTTGCTGAACATTTCTTTACTTTTTCTTCCATTTCCCTGCACTTGGTTTTAAATACTAGGCAAACACCTTTTGATGCAATAAAGCACTAAAATCACACAAATATAACCAAATAACATATACAAAAGCACACATAACTCTACTAGAAATATGTACAATCTAAGCGTTATCACGGACCCACGGTCCATATGGGTCTTGTACGCCATCCAAGCCATGACCATCGTAGTCATGGTGGCTCGTACGCCTCACCAACATAGCCAAACATCTCCCAAATCAATACCACAACATCCAAATACAATCAATCAACCTCCAATCATCAACCAAACATCAAACCCATCAACTATTTCTAATCAAAAACATGAAACTAGACCTAAAATGCAAAAACCCAACAATATGATACACCACATGACTCCCTAAACACTAGCTACATGTTTATTTAAGTGTTAATTAGATTTAATCCCATGTTTAAACCAAAAGCCCTAAAATTCGTGGCATGTATGAATTGAAATCAAACCATACGTGGCTTATTAAAGCTCAAACAAGCTTTACCCATGTTCCATTTACCTTATTCAAGCCCGATCTACAATATTTGATGAAAACCCTAAAAGTACGAATCTTAATCTTAATATTTGAATGTGTTAATGAAGGTTTTAGTGATAGTATTATATATTGATAGAAAGAGGGAAAGGAGATCTACAAGATGGTTGTGGAGGTGTAGTACCACTCGCCAGATTTTGGCCGGAATATGGCCAGAGGTGGGCGGCGGTTATGGGTGATTAGGGTTAGGGTTTATGTATTTTTGGTAGAGAGAGAGTAGAGAGAGAAAGGGAAGTGTAGGTGAATTTTAGAGAGAGAAATGAAAGAGTGGAATGAAGAGATGATGGGGTATATATACTTGGGACTAGGGACTAATAAAAAAAGTGGGGGAGGGGGAAGGGTGGCCGGCTAGGAGGGAAAAAGAAGGGGCCGAAGGCGTTATTTTTCGTAAACTATCCCGTTTACCCATTCCTAAGCTCATATATTGTCCCCCGAGTTTCCCACGACATTCATTCGACTTTCTATTATCGTTATTTATGTTTTTCCACAAGTTTTGACTATTTATTTGTCAATTTTCGAGTTACGGTCTAAAAGTTACATTATTTCTCGTTTTAGGCTTTTCTAGTGCCCAATCGAATAGTGCCAAACAAAAAGAGTTAAAACTCATACAATAACTCGTTCAATAATGAAATAAACCATAAAAACCAATAGACTATATAAAATCAAGTCACGGTTGATAAAAATAGTGTTAAAGGAAAAACTCGATTTAGTTTAACGTAATGCGGTTACCTAAAATAGACTCCCTAAATTGCCAGTTGTCACAGCCTCCCAGCCTCAGAAGAAACCCGTTCCGGGTTTCACTCCGAGTTGCTTGATGTCATGAAAAATTTAGGATACTTCCTACAGAAAACGTCCTCACGTTCCCAAGTGAACTCTGGTCCATGTCGGGAGTTCCAACGAACTTTGATAATCGGAATACGGCTATTCTTCAGCCGTTTAATCTCACGATCCATGATCTCAATCGGTTCCTCAACGAAATTCAATTTCTCATCAATACGGAAATATCTTAAAGGCACAACTATGTTTCCTCCGAAAGACATTTCTTAAGATTACTAACATGAAAGACATTATGTACACTACTCAATTCCGATGGTAGCTCCAGGCGGTATGCTACCGGTCCGATTCTTTCCAGGATTGGAAAGGTACCAATATATCGGGGATTGAGTTTTCCACGCTTTCCAAAACGAATCACTCCTTTTCAAGGAGAAACCTTTAACATAACACGATCTCCAACCTGAAATTCTAAAGGTTTACATCTCCTATCGGCATAACTCTTTTGTCTATCACGAGCGGTTTGTAAACGTTTACGAATCTGAACTATCTTCTCAGTGGTTTCGAGGACAAGTTCGGGACCTGTAAGTTGACTCTCGCCAACTTCAGTCCAACAAACAGGAGAACGACATTTTCGGCCATACAGTGCCTCAAATGGAGCGGCCTTAATGCTAGAATGATAATTATTGTTGTAAGAGAATTCGGCCAAAGGAAGATGTCTCTCCCATCCCTTGCCGAAATCAATAACATAGGCTCTAAGCATATCCTCTAAGGTCTGAATGGTTCTCTCGCTTTGACCATCGGTTTGAGGGTGGTAAGCAGTACTTATATCCAGGTTTGTTCCTAACGCTGACTGTAAGGATCTCCAAAAGTGGGATGTAAAACGGCTATCTCGATCAGAAATGATAGATATCGGTACTCCATGACGCGATACTATCTCCTTAAGGTACAGTCGAGCGAGCTTATCGAGACTATCGGTCTCGCTAATGGCTAAGAAGTGAGCAGACTTAGTTAAATGATCAACAATTACCCAGATAGCGTCCTTGCCGCTAGCTGTTCTTGGTAATTTGGTGATAAAGTCCATGGCGATTCGCTCCCATTTCCATTCTGGGAGTTCGGGTTGAACTAAGAGTCCTGAGGGTTTCTGGTGTTCGGCCTTTACCTTTGAACAAGTCAAGCACCAACTGACATACTGAGCTATGTCGGCTTTCATGTTAGGCCACCATTAGTGTTACTTAAGGTCCTGATACATCTTATCAGCTCTGGGATGAATAAAGTATTTTGATTTATGCGACTTGTGCATAATCAACTCACGGATTCCACCATGAAATGGTATCTAGCTTCTGTCTGGTGATATCCTCCTCTCGAACTCTAAGCTGGTGATAACCAGATCATAAGTCGATCTTAGAAAAGACACTAGCTCATTGGAGTTGGTCGAATAGGTCATCTATTCTAGGTAACGGATATCGGTTCTTCACTGTCAACTTATTCAACTCCATATAATCGATACACATCTGAAACGATCCATCCATCTTCTTTACAAATAACACCGGTGCTCCCCATGGTGACGAACTTAGTCGAATGAATCCCTTCTCTAACAACTCTGCCAACTGTTTAGACAGTTGCTCCAATTCTCTTGGACTAAGTCGATAGGGTGCCCGGGCTACAGGTGCAGCACCGGGCATCAACTCTATTTGGAATTCCACTTGTTGGACAGGTGGAATCCCTGGCAGATCGTCGGGAAACACATCCAGAAATTCTCTAACGACGGGTACATCATTAAGGTGTCTTTCACTCTTCTCCTCGCTTTTCTTTTCAGATATTCGGGCCAAGAAAAGACAACCTCCTCTATCGATGTACTTCTGGGCCTTAATACAAGAGATGATGCTCAACCGGGAAGGACTTCCACAGTCGCTCCGATCTCCTTGTATGCTCAAAAATTTTCCGCCATACGGTAAACGCACGATCTTCTCATCGCAGATGATGTGTGCACCGTTCTTCGACAACCAATCCATTCCGATGATGACGTCAAAACTTCACAAGGTAACTGGAAATAGGTCTATGCTAAACGGGCGGTCTAAGAAACTTAAAGTACAACCTCGAACTACGGTGTCTATCTTCTCCTTATTCCCATTAGCTAATTCCACATCGTAACTAAACCCTATAGGTGTTTGGGAGATTCCTAGTAATGGCATAAAATTGGTGGATACAAAACTCATATCCGCACTAGTATCAAACAGTATGGAAGCATAGCGATTATTGAGAAGGAACATACACGTAACTACGTTAGGGTCCTCATCAGCTTCCTTCCCAATAGCATACACACGCGCTGTTCCCATGTCTCTCTGCTGATTTCGTAGCACCATGGTTTCCCTGGTTCTCTACAACCTCACGCTTCACAGGGTTTAAGCCATTATTTCCCACACCTCGGTTAGCAAATCCTTCTACATTACCGGGATTTCCTTTCATCCACGGCTTTCGGCACTCATTCTTGAAGTGTCCCTTCTTTCCACGTCCAAAACAAGTGACAGTGGCCTTCCAGTCCGCTCGTTGTGCAGTTTGAGTTGCAGCAAGTGGTCGGGACCTACAATCTTTGGGCAAGTGTCCTACCTTAGAGCACTTCCTACACACGTTCGGGCACAGTCCATGGTGGTGTCGGTTGCAACGACCACACATGGGTCTACTACCTTCATAACCTTTCCTTTCTCCATTTCCTATGGCGAACACCCTCGCTTTCTCATGCCATTTGTTGCCATTCCCTTTAACAACTTCATACCTCTTCCTCTTATCGCTCCTATCATTCTTACCCTTGTCTCCTACTTCTAATACATTAGATTCCATCAAACGCTGAGCCACAGTAATTGCCTCATGCAAATTAGCTGGCTTCACAGCGATGACATAATTTCAAGTAGCAAAAGGTAATCCATCAGTATACCTCTCAATCTTAAGGTCGTCAGTGCGAACCATATCAGGGCAAAGCAACGATAACTCTTGGAAATGACGATTGTAAGTTGTCATGTCAGTACCCTTAACCTTATGGTTCCAGAACTCAATCTCTAACTTCTTAACTTTATTCCTAGGACAGTAAGTCTTGATTAGGAGAGTCTTAAACTGAGTCCAAGTCATGCTATAAGCTACATCACTTCCTACTGATCTGTGATAGTTGTTCCACCAGGTCAACGCTTCGTCCTTCAAGGTGAATGTTGCATACTTAACCTTACAATCCTCACTACAATTACTAACGGCAAACACAGATTCAGTTTTCTCCAACCACCTAGTTAGGTAAACTACTCCCTCAGTTCCTCCGAACTCAATGGGACCATAGAATCGGAACTCTTTGTAGGTACAACCTTGAGTTCGATTCAGCATTGGGGTTCCACCAGAGGTGTTAGAGAGTTTAGTCTCAGCTAGCAGTTCAGCAACACACTGCGTCACTAGCTGGTCAATGTGGGTTGGGTTCACAGGTGGAGGGTTTTGTGGAACAGGACCATTCTCAGCACGGTCGTTCACATTCGGGTTTCCTACAGCTGGGTTATCAGTGTTCAGGTTCTCAACAGGTGGAGTGGTCGTGGCCAGACGACGACCTCGATGGACAGGGGAAACCTCAACAGCAGGGGCTGTTCGGTTGTTCCTAGACGGGTTTTGTCTTTTTGCCATCATTCTGAAGGCAAGAATAACAGTTTCATAAGTTCACAATTCACGCTCTAAAAGATAGAGTTGGGTTCTAAGGATCACCAAATAACGCTCGAGTACATAATCAAGGTCAACAAGGATAACGCTATACCATAACAAAACAATCATAGACCGAATCATAACTAAAGGATGCACGTTCCAGTAACCATAACTCATAGGTTTCAAGGTGGCATACATGAAAGGATACTGGGAAATCAAAAAAAAAATCCTAACAACGGTACTAATAAGATAACTAGGATAAACCTACATCTCGAACCAAGTACTACTTAGTTTCAAGATGGTACAAAGACATGAATCTAACACTATCTAGCCATGATCACGAATACCACTAACAGATCTCCTAACATCGTCAACCTCTCTCCACAAAGATGCCAACTCAACACGTCGAGCGTCGCGATCACTCTTAAGATCTACGACCTCTCTCTCCAACTCACCAATACTACGCCAAATTGCTCTATATGTATCTCGAGTTGTCGCGAACCCTCCCAGCAGGTCCCCAACCTGCTCCTGGAGCTCCGACATACTCTGACGCAGAATCGTAGTCCTCCTGACTACAGTACCCATATCAGTTCTCAGATCCTCTATACTAGCCCTTGATACTCCAACCAACTGATCTGTCAACCTACTAAGCCTAGTACCCTGTGATGTAATCCTCTCCCACATCAGATCCGTCTCATCATACTCCTCGGGCTCTGAAGCAATCTCCGATGGTATCTCAGATCCTAATGGGCTACCTATCTCAGGTGAATGTGGAGGTGAATCAAAACCAAAAGCTGTCCAGGGGAACAGGCTCAGGCAAAGGAGAACCTGGTCCTGGAGAATGTGCAGGACTATTCAATGGAGGAGTACCCCCGTCTGGGATATCCTCATCATCCTCCTCTTGAGGATCCTCATCCTCATCTACATACTGCTCCTCAATCTCATGCTCCTCATCGACCTCATGCTTCTCCTCGCCCTCATCCTCAGAAGGAGAGTCCATGAGTCGGAGTCTCTGGGCGAGTGAATCCTGAGGTGGTACAGTAGGGGATCTAGGTCTTCTAAGACATGGTGATGCTGGTGGTGAGGACAGAAGAGAGTGGACTGCTAAACGGATAGGTGATGATGGTGGTCTCATGGACATGCGGGCAGTGCTATGAGCAAGCCTAGGAGTCTGGGCTCGCGCTAAGACCTGATGTAAAGTGAGCTGCCTAGATGTGCTAGGGCGATCTGATGCTGATGAACTAGAGTGACGGGTAATCTCATAAGGATCACCCTACGCAACAGTCATGAGAGTCAATGCTGGGGAACTAGCAACAGCAAGGACCTCCTCAGACACATCAAAGGCTAGTGAAGGCATAGTCTATGACAATGGCATAAGCTAGGTATAAGTGTTCGAAAACATCTAGTTTAATAAGCGCATCATCTCAACTAAAACATGTATCACATAATGAAAGCTTTAAAAGTAGAGGTACCGCATTACTCAAAATATGCCTTTAAATAAAACATGTAAGTTCAGTCCTATCACATAATCCTATATCAAATCAATCGAGTTCAAAATATCAAAATCATAACATATCGATAATTCAAATCAATTCCGTAATATCTCGATAATCGCATCACATTCACCCAAAATCAATAATAATATCCAAAACATATCATCTCATAAGTCAAATCGCAGTTCATACCATAATCAAATAAGAAGCTTCGGCTTGGCAAGCGGGCGTGCGTCGGTCGAGGATCAATTTTCTTAAAAAGTTGTTATAGTTTAGGGTTTATAAAATACCTAGTTCTCTATAACCTTGAGCTCTGATACCAATCTGTAACACCCCCAAATCCTGGTACAGCGGAAGACTTAATCAAGTTTTCGGGGAGTTACGATTTGATTGGTATCTCACACAAGTATAGCAAACAAGATAGTCATTTTCATTCAAAACCAATCCCAAATTTAAATAATTAAAACATTAATCCAAAAGTATAAATATTAGGCCCAAACATGATTTAATAAAATAGGTCCCCATAATTTTATCAGAGTCAAATATGATCCTTGAACCATGCCTTCTTGCAAAGCTTCCACCGATCACATATTCCAAACATCATTCAAATACCTAAGAATACATGCTAAAAGGTCAGCTTACGCTGGTGAGTTCATAGGTTTAAATTCAACAAAATCATAGTGGACTTGTAGGAGTTGATTTGCTATGCAAGACCTAAGATAGATAAACACCGTTCACAAACCGATCCTACCCGGATCACCAACCATATCCCGCATCCAGGGATTACTCAGGCCCCGCGACTCTAGTCCAGCACTGTCGTGGCAACCTCTAAAACAGTTGCCAACCCCCGGACTAGGTCGAGGTAGAGGTCTATTCTTAGCTAGGTAACGGTACCCTAGTCTAAGGCAACAACTACCGCACATCTATCTAAACAGTCAAGCACATAAGCAAATCCAAATAGTTTTACAGGTCCAAAAATAGTAGCATGATTCTCACCCCAAGTTAGTTAAAAATGTAGATAAAAGTGGGGCTATGAAACTCACCTCAAGCAAGCAACGTACGAATAAACACTAGCAGAAGATAACAGGTAATCACGGCACAACAACTATCAACTCGGCACAACCTATTAATGTAAACCAATTTTAATATATAATTCCCAAAACCAACGTTATCTACCCCAATGTATTCCATTTCGTTATTTCTAAAAATGCCTCGTTTCACCATTTAATCCTAGTGTTTGGTATCCTCATGTGGGTGTATCGACTCAATATGATGCCATGAGTGCACTCAAACAACCAATATGTGACTCAATGCAACACAATGAGACATCTAAGCAGTAAGCTCCATAGTCCAACAAGTTCCGGAATAAATAGTAGACCTTATCGAATTCGTCAACTCGATAAACTCAATTATTTATTCGTGTCGCTTATTATCCCATAAATCAGTCGCATCCTAAAGAGTCATAAGTGTTAGGAATTAGAAAATTCCATAGTGAAGAGTCGGTCACCCCAAATATTATCTAGCATAAGTTAGCTCGTAGACTTGTCGTTATTTACGTTATTATGTAGTTAATTAGTTAGTCAGTAGCGTAAATTAGTTTAGTGCAACACCGTGGAGGAAGGACGGGTCTTTACCCACTGTATCCCTGATCCACAGGCCGGTAGGAGGTCGTTATGTTTGTAACTATAAATACCCCTTCCATCCATGGAAGGGGTGGTGCTTCTCATTCAATCTAATATTCCATACTTTGTGTAAACCTCTAGCAAGAACACCCTCTCTCTCTACTAACTCTTTAACTATGGCAAACATGTATTTTGATCATCCAAGACCACCCGAATCATCAACACAATAAAAATATTACGATCCTTCAATTGGTACCAGAGCCAAAGTTTTTGTGTGTTTTGATGATTTATTGTGGTGTTTGATTCTCGTGTTGACTGTTTTTTTTTGTATCATCTTTTATGGTTTGAAAAATGGTCTTACATTATTTTTGGTTAAACTGTTTTTGTGTATCTGGTGTTGGTCGAATATTTTATTGTCATCCTTATGTCCAAACGCTGCATATTTTTGACTTGGTATCTGTGTAATATAATTTTATGGTCCTTTGGTCATTTTATCATTGGTCAAACGGGCAAAAAGCATGATCTTTAAGTCACTTTTTCTGGGCTTGTATGAAAAAAAAATGGTCTAATCTTGCTGCTGTTCTTGTTAGCGACTTGTCATACTTAAAATGTCCTGGTGGCGACTTGTCCTCATTCATGTCTAGATTCAATGTATTTCTGTAGCAACTTGGATATTCGTTGACTTTCTTGAAAGTCAATAGCGAGTTATGTAAAAAGCTAAGTAGCGACTTGGTTAAAAGATGGCCTGGCGACTTGTTATTTAACAAGTCGTAGCGACTTGCTTTGTAAAAGTAGATAGCGACCTGTTTTGAAATAGGTAGCGACTTGATTTGATAAAATGGGTAGCGATTTGGCTCAAGAATTTGGCTAGCGACTTGGTGACAGAAAGGATGAAGAAGATGTCGACCATTGACCAAGACCTCAACAACAATACCATGACTCGTCTATCATCTAAATTAATCAATCTCAGATATCGTTCGAATACATGATTTTTCAAGACCACGAGGGTCACTTATATCGAACTCATCATCACAGATATCATGCACCAAGACTCAAATGAAAAAAACCAAACCATAAGACTCAAAACTCATCAAATATACTAATATCTTAATGATCTCAACCTTGTGGTTTATCGAACCTCATGAAATATCAAAGTTCCTTTTAGATCTATATCCACAATATCATCATCGATCTACTCGAATTGTTGCCTTGCCTCATTTTTTTCGAATCTCACATTGAAAGAACTTAAACAACTTGTGATTAAGTCTCGTTAAAGATTCGTTCAAAAAGACTTATTGAAAAAATTAGGCTAACTAAATATTTGTTTGTTACGAATCTGTCTTTTCTAAGACACCTCTTGTTAATATTCGAATTAAATAGTTAGATGAAAAACATGTTGAGGTTTAACATCTTATTGTGATTCGAGGTTGTGATTATAGATTAACCAAAAACGTACATCAAGTTAAAAGGAAAAATAACAAGTATGTTACCTCTCTTATTCGTTCAATCAATTAAAACAAATCAAAGTCATAATACTGACCTTGAACCTCGGTTTGGTCTCATAACCAAATCAGAACCTTGGCCATCCCTGTGGCTACCCTATGTCCTTCGAGTCCAATGATACTCATACCATCCATGTGGTTGTTTTGTTAGGCTATGTGAGAAAGTGGGAGGCGTATTTGTTGTATGTGATTTGGACTACCAGTTCTTGTGAAAGTTATTTGTGAAGCTGCTGGGATTTGAGGCGTGGGTTGAGAATTATCAGAGGAGAGAGGCGCATAAGAATGAGATTAGGTTTAGAGCAGATGTGAGAAATATTAGGGTTTGTCTAATATTAATACCGGTTACATTTCATGGATCGGGTATTGTTGGGTGGATCGGGTTGATGAGTTTAATTGGGCCCGGTTAGGTATTTACTTCAATTGGGTAGCTCACACGCATTTTTTTGGAATTGGACCATGGGACATAACAACCAAATATGGAATGACAAATGATGGTTTTGGGCCTTTTTTTTGAATTTCGTTTAACATGGGTCTTAATGGCGTTAACTACTTATGACTTGAACCGATTGTTGTGGATGTTGTATATTGATAGATCATGGGGTGCATCTCTTACTCTCTTGGCCGTTGGTATAATTGGTTACATCTAACTCAAGTGTTATTATTGATGAGTGTGACATAATTTTTGAGGTGAGAGTTTAAGACTAATGAGCTCAGGGATTTGGTATTTTTCATTTAATTGATCATGTGTATATTTATGTCATGGACAATGCAATGAACTGTATTGGACATTGGAACTTACTTGCGTTATTCATGTCATTGATTTCGTGGGCTAATAGAATACATGTGTAACATTAGTTATAGTCTCTTGATTAATGGCCTACGTGTATACATTTTGGATGAAGGGCTTGCTCACTTTATGTATCTGATTTGAATATGAGCTCTTGCTGTGGATACAGTCTGATATGGAGTCTTGAAATTTGTTGATATGATTTGACAATCCTGAGATTTGTGATAATGAGCTTTGATGATGAGGTCTGTTAAAGATATTGGGCTATGAGATTCGATGATGAGATTTGATGTGTTCTACAGATTAATACTTGGGTTTATACATTTTCACAATGGTTATTTTGTGACGGCTTGAATTTATTGAAAATGTTGACTACGGGTTATTTCTTCGGTATTTCGTATTTGCATATGAAGTGAGGTTTTTTGGGGGCGTTTACTTATTTCGTCTTCTTTCTTTCTACCATTCTGCGAAGATGACTTGTTTGAGCGTTTATAGAGGGTGATAAAGACTTGGCTATTTAGTTGCGTTTGTGATTCTTTCTCACTTAACCCACAACGTAGCTATCACTTTGGTGTCTCACTCAGTTGAGAATGTCAAGAGCTTTTGTACATTGGGTACACCGTTTCTTGTTCACAAGGATTAGTACAAGTTTAAGTAACAAATCTGAGGAATTTTACGTCATGTTCGAGTTTGATATATCGGGTTTACTTCTTCATGTAGTCACTGCAATAGCCGACAGAACGCGTGATTGATGTGTTTACCTTAGTGTTTATTGGATGGTTGATTTTGTTGATGTTGGAGAATGAACCGTTGACGAAGCACTACATGTTCCTCTAAAAACAGATATTCACCGAAACCAAAGTTGTCATTACACATTCAAGCTGACATTGTTTACGGTTTTGTCTTGATTTTGTAAAATCCCGCGAAAGAACCTATTTCTCGGTTTAAATCATAGACTTGTAAAATCCCGTGACAATGGAAACATCCTGGTAAAAGTAATGTGCATTTCCGGATCTATCTTGCGGTTTATTCTTGGTTTTGTAAAATCCCGCGAAAGAAACTATTTCTCGGTTTAAACCATAGAGTTTTAAAATCCCGTAATGATGGAACCATCTTGGAGAAGAGAAAGTGTAATTATGGATCTTCTTGATGCTGGTGCTACGGTTTCTACTTCAAAGAAGGGATAAAAGGGTGTACTTCATGAATTGGATGTGTGTTTGGATTTTTGTCATGGCAGTTTGGTTATTTTATGATTTTGCGGGGTTACGTGCTTGTAACCATGGTCGGGATGAAACCATTATCAAAGTTCATTTAAATGTCAAAGAAGGCTAGATTTGAGCTTTTAATCAGAAGATGTGACAACGGGGTTAATTCACTATTATTTATTTGAGGTTGAAGTGAAATATCACGAGCAAGTGTACTTAGTATCTAAAGGTATCGGGGATGGATGGATGAAGATTCTTCATGATCCTTGTTCGAGCTTATTATCAAAAAACGAAGACTTGGAAATCTAGTTATTCTTGGGAGTCTCTTTTCTTTTACCACGAGGGGAAATTGGGCTCTTTTTGCCACAAAAATAACTATCACTTTAAGGAGTTACGTTGTAGTGCTCAGTGTCACATTTAATTGTGGATTTTCAAGAGGTGATGTACGTCTTATACTTGATGGTTGGTTGGTTGAAGAGTATAGAGTACTTAGAGATTCAAATGGGCATGAAGTCTCGACACCGCTCTTTGTTACATATGTGCAAGTTTAAGTCATGAGTTCGGGTTAGTTTACTTCAGGGTCAAATTCATCATATTGGGTTTTCTCCATCAGCTGTCATGACAAAGAGCCTACTGAATGATAATGGGGTTGATTACATGTTTTGCTAAGAGAGATGAAAAGAGAGAGATAATGACGTCTGTTCACATCAGTTCAGGCCTCGTACTCCAAAGAAAAGAAAAGTGTACGTTTCAGTGCGCTTTATCTTCTGAAGAAGAGAAATCTTCTTATGACGTATGAACACATCCGTTCATGCCTCGTTCTCTAAAGAAAAGAAATGTGTAAGTTTCAGTGCGCATTTTCTTTGAAAGAAGAGAAATCTTCTTATGACGTATGAACACTACAGTTCATGCCTCGTACTCTAAAGAAAAGAAAAGTGTACGTTTCAGTGCGCTTTATCTTCTGAAGAAGAGAAATCTTCTTATTATGACCATTCTCATCAACATGCTTCATACTTTTTCCATGCGCTTTTAGTCATCGAGTGAACAGGGCTACTGTTGATTGTTTTCTGATTCCACTTTCTCAACTATAATGACGATGGCGACATCCTGTGCTAATTTTGCGGGGGAGAAGTGTGAATAGACTACATTTGGATGATGTTCACGTGTTTAATCAAGAATGGCATCTCCGTATGCAATTCTTGAGGGGGAGAAGAAGTGTGAATTTTTTGCATTGTTGATTAATATTTGAGAATATATGGTCAAACGGCTCCTAACTCATGTAAGAACCGAGCTTCTTCTTATCGGATCATCTTTACATGGAGTTTCTTCTAAGAGCCAGTGGTTGACATCTTCACTCGGATTGATGAGTTTTTCGACAAAGTGCTTCCGGTTAATGCTTCACGTATACATCAACATGATGATTCCGAACAATCTCTCTGTTCTTGTTTGATGTGATGGGTAGTTTGGTGTTACCATCTTGTGTGTTCGTTGCGGCCTGATTGTTGATTTCCTTGATGAACATCTTTCTGTTCTTGTTTGATTGGGAGGGATTTTAGTTAAGGGGATTTGCAAGATGTAAGTTAATTGGGATGCTTTTTGGTGGGATGCTTTTTGGTATGAGTTGAAGATGGTAACTATCTATTCCTCAACTGCACAATCTTGAAGAAGGTCGAGTCTACAGTATGTTCTACATTTTCTGCTACATGTTAGAAGACTAAAGACGAGTTGCATTTAACGATTTAAAGACTTCTTCTTAATCTGGGTATTTATCAAATAGATTGTCAGTTTAGGGGAGAGCACTAATTGGGGGAGTTTGAAATGCCAAATTTAATCCCTAATTAGACTTGCTCACGTTATTCTTCAGCAAGTTGACTCTCACAGATACATCTGAGCTAATGATGTTCTTCTCAAAATGTTTCTAGTATATGGGCTTACAAAGAGTTGTTGATTCTGAAGTGTCAAAAACCAGCAAGGAGTAAGGAGATAAGCACCTAAACGCGAGTAAACTTGATGAACTTAATACTTCTAAGTAATTGAAGATACCCCGGGAAGACAAATGTTATTACCGCAGAGAAACTCAAGGTTTGACTCATGACGAGTAAACTTGATGAACTTAATTCTTCTAAGTGATTGAAGATATCCCGGGAAAACAAATGTCATGACCGCAGAGAAACTCAAGGTTTTACTCATCAAGGCGTTTAGTGTTAGTATTTCTTCTACGTGGGGGAAGTGATGCTAGAGAAAGTTTCTGAAGATAAAAGAGGTACACTAGTGTGTGGTGATTTCGATGGTATCACAATGATCAGGGGAGAGAGACTGTATACATTGGGGATGCTCAGCTGTTTCACTTGAGTGCTTAATCAGTGATTCAGAGATATAATCACTTATTCCGTAGTTGACATCCGCAGAGATTGTCACCCGCAGAGATAATCAGTGACTTGGCCTGCTTCTTCAATGTTATCAGTTATTCATTCCTTGTGTATTGGTATACTTCGGATACTTGAGCTTCATACACGATCATCAGGGAAGAAAAATGTGAACATGGGGAGGTGTTTTAATTTCCCTCATGATGTGTATTCGGGAGAGCTCTTGGATATTGGTGTACTTCGGGTTCTTGAGCTTTATACATGATCATCAGGGAAGAAAAATGTGAACATGGGGAGGTGTTTTCATTGCCCTCATGATGTGTATTTGGGAGAGTTCTTGAGCATTATACAAAGAGGCTGACTGCATCAATTCAACTACTTGGGGGAATTGTTCTCTTGACACCTTTTGGAATGGATCGCTTCAGACATCAGTGAAAAAGAAATTTGAGAAGATTATTTATACGTGGGATGATACGTTGCTGTTCTTGTTGATGATATAACCTCGAACGAAGAATCACGGTGATTATTCTTGAAAGGAGCAGCGG
Organism: Chrysanthemum seticuspe; assembly: GCA_019973895.1. Lineage (NCBI taxonomy): Eukaryota > Viridiplantae > Streptophyta > Magnoliopsida > Asterales > Asteraceae > Chrysanthemum > Chrysanthemum seticuspe. Next base: position 180,486,262 of record BPTQ01000006.1, read on the forward strand.
GATTTATGATAATGGTGTGCTTCTCTGTGCACCTGGCTAAGGCAAGCTTGAAATAGAGCTTCGAATCTACTCAGCTAAAGTATTTTCGGTTTGGGGGGAAGCTGTCAAAGTCTCACTTTCGATGGTTCAATTTCTTTCTTCGATTCAAGAGCCCTGGAAGCTTTGGTGGTGAATGTTTAAGAGTTGATGACTTCTATCTTCTACGACGTGCTGCTCGATATCCTTATCTCGGTACTCGTATCATCATCTTCTTTAACTATATCATCTTCTCTATCTTTGTATATATTTATCTGAAAAACAAAATACAAAAATATAAAACCAACAAAAACAAAATACAAAAATATAAAACCTTCAAAAACCCATAAAAAATCAGAAAATTTCAAAAATACCAAAAATATGTTTTCTAAAGACATGTCTTCTGGTATCGATAACATCTACGGTCTTAGAAATGTCATTCAATAATGGCACGGGACCATAGATGAAGTTCGAGCAGAAGGTGTAAATATTCTTTTTCAAACCATGTCTAAATTATGGCTTACAGTTATTTCAGATTGTAACCCGCACTTCAAAAAATGGCTTACAATTATTTCAGACTGTGACCCGTGCTTAAACTATGGCTTGCTATTATTTTAGATAGCAACCCGTTTTTTAAAGAAGGAAAGTGCTACGCTTAAACTATTTTCAAAATATTTCGTGCACTTATCCTAAAAACAAAACAAGGAAAGTATGTCGAAGGACTGCTGTTCCTACACAAATCTTTTTCCGTCTAAAATATTTGTTGTATTTCAAAATGGTGGTAAAATGAGTTGCTTGAAAAATCAATCAGGATCAGAGTTTTCGTATTAATTCGCAAAAACTCAATCGATGACTTCAACACTTTTAAAAATGTTTCAAAAAATGAGTCATTGATTGAGGGGGAGAATGTTTTCAAATCTATATCATCTAACAAGCTTTCTTAATTATCCTACGTGCTTAATTAAAAATGATATTTTCCCGTGTCGAAGGACTAGGAATTTCGGATATGATTGTTAGGTTTAGATGATTAGAGTTTGATTAACACATAAACCCCATACCTTATATGATCTGATTGTTATGTTGAATTGACTTTAATTAGTCGATTGCTGTTATGGGTGATGTCGACCACCATATATCTGTATGTGTGGTCACTAACGTATGCAGGTATATTGGGTATAAGAATGTTCCCGATCCGGATCCCACAATTGAAGATGATTGGATGCCGAAAGGAAAGGGTAACTATTTCTTGGGTTGACAAATGAAGAAACGGAGCTTAATTGGACTTCAATGGAGAGTTGGCATAACTGCAACGTAAGAGGTCTCACTGCATCAGCAGATGGTTTTCTTCTAAGTGATTGAAGAAACGGAGCTTAATTTGACCTCAGTTGGCATTCAAAATGCAACGTAAGAAGAAGTCTCACTGCATCAGCAGACAGTTTTCTTCCAAACCCTACATCAACAACAACGGAAGTTTCTCAACCACTAACGTATCTTTGTGCAGGATACCATTTTTAAACAATTTTGAATAATTTGATTAAATTGTTTTGAAAATGGAAAATATTGTTTTGAAAATATATTGGACTAATTTTTTGAAAATCACCGGACTTCTTGTTATCAAAACCTAAGTCACTCAATTATTGACTTCTGTCATGGATTGAGGGGGAGAGTGATTTAAAATAAAATATTTTCAAACGATATTTCTTCACAAAAAGTCCGTTTGTACAAAATTTGTGGTGATCTAAAGATTTAATGTTATATCATGGTATGATTTTTCTTTTGAATCAAGGTCTTTCAAAATGAAATTTTTTCTATTCTTGTTTGATTGTGAAATTGTTTTATTTTACTTAAAGATCTCTTAAAACTATCATACCTGACACTAACAATCTTTAATGTCTTAAAATGGTCCTTATCTGTCATTTTTCAAAGTTAAATCAAGCCACGTCTTTCCCCAAAATGTTTTAAATGATTTAAATCAATTGGGATCACAAATCTCAAAAGGTTTGAAATTTTGATCGAGGTAGAGATCGTGAGTTAAATCTCTTATCTGTTTAAATGGAATTGGTTTTAGTCCTTCAAAGGCACTCCTGCCTCCATGTGCCAAACGATTTCAAATACACAATGCACATGTTGAGGAGGAGGATCTATCCAAAGAACAGATGAGTATTTAAACAAGGCCACATTTTCTCCCATGTTTTCTAAACCAAATTAAATCACTTGGGATACAAAATCTCAAAGGGTTTGATATTTTTGATCGGGGGAGAATTTGTGATTTAATAATGAAATTTGATAAAAGATGATCGTTTTGATTTAATTGTGCAGGCTGCTCTCTCATATGTGCTAAACGCTTTCGAATCTCGAAGCACATATTGAGGGGGAGCAAATAAACTATCGAGGTACGAAAGCTTTTTAAAGTGATTTATAAAGTACCTTGATTGAGTTTTCAAATGGTTTCTTAATGGCTCTTGTGATTGTGGATGTGCTTCAAATTAACTCTTGCCTCTATGTGATAAAATAATTTCAAATATCCTATGCACATATTGAGGGGGAGAATTTACCAAAGAAAATCAAATGGCTTTTTCGTATGAAAATTGTGATCAAATAAAATATTTCAAAGTCCTCTTGCCTCCTTGTGCTAAAACAATTTCTAAATCATACGCACATGTTGAGGGGGAGTTTTTCTAAATGATCAAAACTGTTAAGGTACAAAATGCTTTGATCTCGTATCACAAGTACCTTGATTGTTTTTCTAAATGATTTTTCAATTGGTTTCATGAAGGAAAGAACAATACCAAAAGACCGACCAATTTACTTTATGCATGGTGTTATAAGGATGGTTAGGTTAGGTATTCATTCCCATGATCCGCCAGAACTGGACGGATCTACCCAGGGACAATCCACTAGATAGTGTAGAGTCCTTAGGTATGATGAAAAAAGGAGAAAAATGAGAAATGGGAAGAGTGCGGACAGAGACAGAGCTAGTACTGGAATAAACCCAACAAGGTACTAGTTATGAAGTCTCGGTAAGCACTGAAGGGGTTGAAGAATGAAAAAGAAATGAATGTGAAAAAAGGGTGAAAAGAAATAGCCCTCCAATAATTCAACCTTAGGGCAGACACCGGGTTCAATACATATGCTACTGGTTGTTACTAAGGTAACACTGGTATTGAAGACAAGACGTCATGGACCCAGTGACGCACTGCACTAAACTTCCCAAACCACTCAAGTTCCTCTTAAAAGGACTTGTTTCATTCTCACGGGGAACCGACATTATCTATCGACTTTCTCTTAGAGATTGTTGATATTGAAGAAGGAGACCCTCTCCCTAGTCTCCGACACAGGAACCAAATGTGCACGATTGAGTCTAGAGCTAAGAGATCATCCATAATATCTCGTTAGGACACTATATTAATGAAGACTTGCTGTTTCACACAATGTGAAAAGTAATATTATATATTAAGAGTCCTACGCATTATCCTTGTAGTATTGCCAGAACATCCGAGTGATATGTAAAGTATTCACAATGAAGATGGAAATCCTTCTAGAGCCAACATCAAACAAGCTCTTGGTGGGTGACATGTGAGATCTTCTCGTAAGATCAAACTTGTGACAACTGGATAGAAACGATGGGGAGATTCAATCTTGAATCAACCTTGGTCCAGGATTGGAATTGACGAATACTTTTGGAAAAACCGTTCGATGTGCAAACCTTCTTTACTCTAGCACGTCGAATGTGTATTCATTTTCAAACTCAAAAAGTATATCTGATTGAAAAAATACTTTTAGAAAAACCGTTCGATGTGCGAATCTCTTCTTTTCGCTAGCACGTCGAATGTGTACTCATTCTCTAATACAAAAAGTATTTTGATTGAAAATTGATCTTTCTCATAAAACCTTCGTTGTATTGCAAAACTCTTTCTTCAAGCAATACACGATTGTTTTCAAATCATTTTTCATCAATCAGTGAATATCAATTCGCTGGTTCACTCACACCGTGTTGTCTTCTTTGAGACGTTCTGGTTTGAGAACAGCTAGAACAGCTGCGAAACCCTGTCAAGGAGATTCTTCGGAATCCTACCTGATCACAGGCAGTACTTGTACTGATCAACGGGGAACCGTGGGCCGTGTACCTCAATTCAACGAAAGGGGTCAAAGACACTTTCGTATGTTTTATTGCTAACTGTTGTTTGCAGGTACATTTGGACGGTTGCAGCTGATCAGAATTGAGGCGTCAATCCAAAGCTGCATGCTCACAACATCCACACTTAATTTGAAGAAATCATGACTAGTGCATATCTACATAACCTGGTTCTGATATTTTTATACTATGTTTCTGCTACGCTGCTGCAAATATCATGAACCAGTAAAGCTTCCGCTACTCTGATGGAAAGATGTCATGATTGAGAAAGTGTGAGCATGTCGGTCCGAAAGTCACAACATCACATGATGGCAACACAATAAAGGGTGATCCAGAGATTTACTGTGGCTGATGATCTCAATGAAAGCTCGAAGATCATCAAGATGTGGATCAGTTAAAGACCTCCACTGAAAGTACAAATCTATGCGGACTTTGAAGAGTCATTGCTAAAGCACAAAGATTGCAGAATTGAAGAATTGAAGTCTACGAGCTCAAGAACTAAGTCAATAATAGAATGCTAGGATTCGAAATGTAAAACATGGGGTGACCTCCCTTAGGGGGAGATTGTTAGGAATTAGAAAATTCCATAGTGAAGAGTCGGTCACCCCAAATATTATCTAGCATAAGTTAGCTCATAGACTTGTCGTTATTTACGTTATTATGTAGTTAATCAGTTAGTCAGTAGCGTAAATTAGTTTAGTGCAACACCGTGGAGGAAGGACGGGTCTTTACCCACTGTATCCCTGATCCACAGGCCGATAGGAGGTCGTTATGTTTGTAACTATAAATACCCCTTCCATCCATGGAAGGGGTGGTGCTTCTCATTCAATCTAATATTCCATACTTTGTGTAAACCTCTAGCAAGAACACCCTCTCTCTCTACTAACTCTCTAACTATGGCAAACATGTATTTTGATCATCCAAGACCACCCGAATCATCAACACAATAAAAATATTACGATCCTTCAATAAGGATAATTCACCCATTAATAAGGTTACCCAACGTACCTAGCGGGCTCTTATTAGATTCGTGAAACTAATAAGTCCGCTACCCACGTGGATTAACACTATTAACGTTAGGTTATCTGTAACCCATGCAAACAACGTAAGTAAATAAATACTTGAAAGTAGTATTTAATGCCCATAATTGGCATATTTCGATAAACGTGTACTCGAAACATTAATTACTTATTTATTATAAAACATTTTCATTTTTAGTCGTTAGTTTCCATTTGAAATAGTAAATAACAAGATAAGTCTTGTTATCAATATTTTTGGTATGAAAACCTTTTTATTATTAATATTTCATAGATTATTAGAATTTTCATATATATATATATATATATATATATATATATATATATATATATATATATATATATATATATATATATATATATATATATATATATATATATAAATATATATATATATATATCGTCAAATTCCAATATTAATTTCATATCGTTATTCGTTTTCAGTCGACAAGCACGAGACATGACTTCTTAGCTTTTAATCAATCAATAGTCCAAACTATACTAAAGTCCATGTTACGGCGTTGTCGGGGTCAACTATTGACTAAAAAGTCAAAGTAACACCGACGTTGCTCAAAGTTGACAATTTATATATCAAGTCCAAATTAAAAGTCATAATAGCGCAATTCAATCCCAAATCTACTCAAATCAACCTCGCCAACTAATCAACCAACCGAATATATCCGAAACCAATGTTATGACCCTAATGGTCATGACACGGTCACGGTTAAGACCACGTGAACCAAACAAGCTCTAGAAGCTTTTCGGCTCCACGTATCTCATCCAAATTCCAACAACATCAACCAACAAGCTACCAAAACGACCCGACCCGGACCCATGGTCCATATGGGTCTCGTACGCCATCCAAGCCATGACCATCGTGGTCATGGTGGCTTATACGCCTCACCAACATAGCCAAACATCTCCCAAATCAATACCACAACATCCAAATACAATCAATCAACCTCCAATCATTAACCAAACATCAAACCCATGTTCCGTTTACCTTATTCAAGCCCGATCTACAATATTTGATGAAAACCCTAAAGGTACGAATCTTAATCTTAAGATTTGAAGGTGTTAATGAAGGTTTTAGTGAGAGTATTATATATGGATAGAAAGAGGGAAATGAGATCTACAAGATGGTGGTGGAGGTGTAGTACCACTCACCGGATTTTGGCTGGAATATGGCCGGAGGTGGGCAGCGGTTATGGGTGGTTAGGGTTAGGGTTTTTGTATTTTTGGTAGAGAAAGAGTAGAGAGAGAAAGGGAAGTGTAGGTGAATTTTAGAGAGAGAAATTGATAAGGTTTTAAAATGTACCTTTTTGAGGGGTCGTTTAAGCCCTTATTTGATCACTTTTGTATCCGTTATTACTTAATATCGTTCCTTTTCACTTTTTAGGTCTCTTGAAGGCAAATTGCTGGAATGGCACTTATTTGGACGAAAAGGTACGGATATAAGAAGAAAATGGCCAAAGTCAAGAATCGAGACACTCAAGCTGCTGAAACACAAGGGGACGGCGTCAGGTGTTATCTGTGATGCCGTCGCATCACTTTTGTGACGGCTCAGTAGCCAAATTGCTTATTTTCAAGTGACGGTGTCAGGCTTTAAAAGAGTAGGTCGTCGCAACTCAGACGGCCTAGATTTGATCCAGACGGCGTCAGAGACTGAAGGGGACGGCATCACAAGCATAAGGTGACGCCGTCGCAAGACTAACGTGGCCAAGACAAAACCCTAATGACGGCTACCCGACGACGTCACAATTCATAAGGTGACGCCGTCGCGATTGTAATCTTATATATAGAATCCGAATTTTTCAGTTTTAGTGTGTAGTCTTTTAGAGTAAAAACCTAAACCGAACCAAGGCTGTCTTGTACAGTATTTTAGGGTTCCAAACCCTATCTTACATCAAGATAAGTGTTTTACTTCATTATTTCAATTATGTCTTCAATTATTTGTGTGTATGCTTGCATGTTCTCCATGTCCGGCTAATTTACTTGTGTGTTTGCTTAGGGAATATGAAACTTAATTATTGAATATTGATTGGTTGTCTCTTATCTTAATTGTTAATGATCTAGTAATGCGATAGGTCATTCGTTGTGTAGTTAATGCTTGATTAATCTTTGTGAACCTTAGACTATAACACCTAGAGTAGTTGTAGGCTAAACCATCCAAAGAGTACCTTAGAGTTAGAGTTTATAATTCCTAGAGATTTTGTAGACAAGACCCTTTGGTAGTTTCAAAGAGTTAGGGACAAACGCATACCCTACGACTTTAGACACACAACGCGATTAAGAATAAGGACGTGACAATTCAACCATCAATAGGAGATAATTAAGGAGTAATAAAACCTAAGTAAACACATCTTTAAACCATCATACGAGCACACAATAATTAGACATAGACTACATACACCTTAGATTAGATAATTAGACAAGTAGAGTAATCGGTAGAAATACCAACCCCCAAATCCAAACCCCGAGATTCGTACCTTTCTAATTCCTAAAAAACACAAAAAGATAAAAAATAATCTTCCTCAACCCCAACCTTAGCGTAGTAACTTCTCACTAGCATTCTTATTCCCCTAGAGAACGATATCAATACCCGTGGCTTACCCTAATACTACACTATAACGATTAGGTTCACTGCCTAGGGTGTTATAAAACTTGCTCGAAGAAAAGGAAGTTCCTTTGACCCCGAACGACGCGTGTAGCGTTATCAAGTTTTTGGCGCCGTTGCCGGGGAATAGAATAGCTAGTTAGTAGTCCACCTCGTTTAGGTTTCTTTGCTTGATTCCTATCAAGTAAATTTTTCTCATTTTTTGCTTTCTCATAGTCTATCCCCCTTCTTCGTAACCTTTGTTCGTAACCCATCACTTTTCATCATGGAAGGTGACAAACCACCAAACAACACTTTACCACCAAACAAATACATACGGCTTGATCCAGCCTTTGCCAACCTACTTCGAGCTCGTATTGGTAAAATCAATGAGCATAAAGGATTGCATAGGATAAATGTGAATGAGGAGGATAGTGCTTATTTTAATCTTTACCCCACTAAGGAAGAGTTTGCCTACCATCAATACATAATCGATAATCCCCGATCACCCATCATTAGGATATGCCCAAAGATTAGGAGAGGAAATCCTTGGAACCTAAAAATCCCTTGTATGATCGGATATAGGAGTGTCGACCATGCTTACATAGATACGGAATCTCCCATTAATGTGATGTCATATGCTGTCTACAATGACATTATGAATGAGCGACTTAATATTAGGAGAGACCCTAAGTATCCAGGTGGAGTTTGCAACTTTGTGGGAAGAGTCAAGGATGTACATGTCTTTATAGGAAATTTCACCTACCTAGTTGATTTTATGGTCCTAGAAGATATAGGATGCGTCATTGACTATAGCTTATCCCAAGTAGTGCTAGGAAAACCGTTTGTTGAAACATCTAAGATAAGCCATAACAAGTATGATGGAACGGTTAGGTCTAAGGAAGGAACCGATGAGATCACTTATAGGATGCCTTGGAAAACAAATGAATATGGCCATCTACCCATTTTTGAACGAGACAACATCAAAGCTTTTGAGGACAAAAGCAAGGACGATGTTGAAAAAGGTTATAAATTTATGTGGGAAAGAAGGAGGCTTTATTATAAGGATTGCTTGACCCTAGGGCCTAGGTATAGAGTCGATGAAAATTTTGACAACATGATAGAATTCTCATTGAGAATGCAAAACAAGACAACGTAGGGGCACGACTACGAGTCTAGCTACAAGACTCATAAATAAAGAAAAGCGCTTCGTGGGAGGCAACCCATGCTTAATTGTTTTCTTGTTAGTGTCATATATCTTTTATTGATTGCTTATTCTCATGTTTAAATTTGTAAAAATGCTTTATTTTGTTTTTAACCTCGTCTTAATTGCATATAAAGGTATTTTACATAAAAGATAAGTGTAGGGAGGATTACACACGTTTTCAAAAGAAACATGAACATGAGAATTGCAATTAATTAAAAGATATATATGTGTGTTTGTTCGAGTCAAATGCTTGTATCGAGTCATAATGGATGTTTTGCAGAAATTTTTCCAGATTCTAAAGATGTAAATTTTCCAGAATTTTTTTCAGAAAATCGCAGACCAGTTTTTGTCAGGATAACCTGACGGCGTCAGGAAGGAGTAAAAACAACAGATTACCTTTTTCTCGTTTTCTGAGCTACTTATAAATTTTTGGAATTTTCCAGGTCTTAATTTTTCAGAAATTCTGTAAACATCCATTTCACAAGCATTATATCCTAGTTTAGTAGAGTCATATATATTATTACAGCCGATTTTACGCGAAGGTTTCGTTTGTTTTCTTCAAGTTTGCAGGTTTAATTTATTAAGAAGAAGATACATAAGATTGGAAGGAGCTTTTCACGCATACATTCTTCTTGAAAAGGATTTAACCACCACTTTACACGGATCCTACCGAGCTAATCAGGGGAGTATTAGTTTCTTTCGTTTTTAATCACCTTCTATTATCATAACTTTGATACTTTCGGGGAACATTGGGGACAATGTTCAGTTTAAGTGTAGGGAGGGAAAATAAAACGGGAACTTTGAAACTATGCTTATCCTTGATTATTTGCTTTTTCCAATTGTATTTGTGTAATAAACCATGAGAAAATGTCGGTTAGGGTAATTTTGGCACCAAATTTAAAATTTTTCATGACATATAGGAGTGGGCCATCAGTCTTAATAAAGCGTCTCACGGATAGGAAGTTATATGACTAGCACAAAAACCCTTTACCACCTAAATTCCACCCAAAATGTGAGGATCACCCTTAGATTAGTAGGAATTAAAGCATTCATCTTTAATGCTTAGTGTGTGAACCGGTAGTATATTAGATTCTAGAACTTGTTTTGTGATGCATCCCGAGGTCGCTAGTAAGACTACACTTGTGTAGTTAGGAATAACTAAATGATAAGAGGCATTAGGATAACCCTTGTTTGATACCCGTAATATAATTACTTCTTCCACATTGGTTGAGTAATTTCCCCACACCTTTGCGTTGTACTCATCTTTAGTACACGATACCCCTAGTTAACCCCTCAGAGCCTATCCTTTTTGCGGTTCTCGTGATGTTTCGGTTTTCCGAAATATCAATGAAGAGCATTGTTTACACCCCACCCACAAATGTACACCCAAATCGCCTTAGCCTACCTTGTATGCACTCACTTTTAGTGCATTATTGTTATCACACTAAACCCTTAGTTCAATTATCTAGTTGCTTGCATAAGTTGCTAAGTCGAGTCATATCCTTTGTACACAGTTTTGGGACGATTGGGACTCATGGGAAAAGTTAAAGTTTATGAAATGACGGGAAGGGAACGTTAAATTCAAATTCCCTTTATTTGCGTAATAAGGTAATCCAAGTGTTTTGATCTTTTCAATTCGGGTCAAATTAGTGTTAGAGTAATAAAAACTCAAGTGTAGGGATGTGCCTATAAATCCCTATCATTTTGATGTTACCGTAGAGGATGATAGAGTAGAAGTGTATTAAAAAAAAAACAAAAAACATAAGGGCTACCATCCTACATCTATCTTTAAATTTATGTTTGTTTGTTTCAGTTATCTAGAGTCTAGAGTGTCGAGTCTTGGCTTAGCAACGTCATTCTTCGTATGCTTGTAACATAGAGATTTTTGACTTGCCACCACTAAATAGCCTATCCCACCAAACCCTTTGTTTCCCTACCGTAAGCCTAACATTACAACCCTTTAAAAGACCTCTTTGATCGTCTTTCCTAGGTGCTTACGCCAAAGCGATGGAGGTTTGATCTATTCTCAAGCCTATGGTAATCTATGTACTAGGACCGGTTAATGAGTGTTTATCTTCCATTTCCAGCTTGTTATATTTCATATACACCCGAGAGATGTGAGTATCCAAACACCCCATGTGAGGTGCTAGTATGTAATTTCCGTGCTTGTTATGACTTTTGCGGGGCTTATGTGTGTTGTGGATTGTTTTAAACCAATGCTTCATGACCCCTAACTTATAAATTAATTGGCTAAAAGCACATTTGCTTGAGGACAAGCAAATACCAAGTGTAGGGATATTTGATAAGGTTTTAAAATGTACCTTTTTGAGGGTTCGTTTAAGCCCTTATTTGATCACTTTTGTATCCGTTATTACTTAATATCGTTCCTTTTCACTTTTTAGTTCTCTTGAAGGCAAATTGCTGGAATGGCACTTATTTGGACGAAAAGGCGCGGATATACGAAGAAAATGGCCAAAGTCAAGAATCAAGACACTCAAGCTGCTGAAACACAAGGGGATGGCGTCAGGTGTTATCTGTGACGCCGTCGCATCACTTTTGTGACGGCTCAGTAGCCAAATTACTTATTTTCAAGTGACGGTGTCAGTCTATAAAAGAGTAGGTCGTCGCAACTCAGATGGCCTAGATTTGATCCAGACGGCGTCACAAGCATAAGGTGACGCCGTCGCAAGACTAACGTGGCCAAGACGAAACCCTAATGATGGCTACGCAACGACGTCACAATTCATAAGGTGACGCCGTCGCGATTGTAATCTTATATATAGAATCCGAATTTTTCAGTTTTAGTGTGAAGTCTTTTGGAGTAAAAACCAAAACCGAACCAAGGCTGTCTTGTACAGTATTTTAGGGTTCCAAACCCTATCTTACATCAAGATAAGTGTTTTACTTCATTATTTCAATTATGTCTTCAATTATTTGTGTGTATGCTTGCATGTTCTCCATGTCCGGCTAATTTACTTGTGTGTTTGCTTAGGGAATATGAAACTTAATTATTGAATATTGATTGGTTGTCTCTTATCTTAATTGTTAATGATCTAGTAATGCGATAGGTCATTCGTTGTGTAGTTAATGCTTGATTAATCTTTGTGAACCTTAGACTATAACACCTAGAGTAGTTGTAGGCTAAACCATCCAAAGAGTACCTTAGAGTTAGAGTTTATAATTCCTAGAGATTTTGTAGACAAGACCCTTTGGTAGTTTCAAAGAGTTTGGGACAAACGCATACCCTACGACTTTAGACACACAACGCGATTAAGAATAAGGACGTGACAATTCAACCATCAATAGGAGATAATTAAGGAGTAATAAAACCTAAGTAAACACATCTTTAAACCATCATACGAGCACACAATAATTAGACATAGAATACATACACCTTATATTAGATAATTAGACAAGTAGCGTAATCGGTAGAAATACCAACCCCCAAATCCAAACCCCGAGATTCGTACCTTTCTAATTCCTAAAAATCATAAAAAGATAAAAAATAATCTTCCTCAACCCCAACATTAGCGTAGTAACTTCTCACTAGCATTCCTATTCCCCTAGAGAACGATATCAATACCCGTGGCTTACCCTAATACTAAACTACAACGATTAGGTTCACATCCTAGGGTGTTATAAAACTTGCTCGAAGAAAAGGAAGTTCCTTTGATCCTGAACGACGCGTGTAGCGTTATCAAAAATGAAAGAGTGGAATGAAGAGATGATGGGGTATATATACTTGGGACTAGGGACTAATAAAAAAAGTGGGGGAGGGGGAAGGGTGGCCGGCTAGGAGGGAAAAGGGAGGGGCCGAAGGCATCATTTTTTGTAAACTATCCCGTTTACCCATTCCCGAGCTCATATATTGTCCCCCGAGTGTCCCACGACATTCATTCGACTTTCTATTATCGTTATTTATGTTTTTCCACAAGTTTTGATTATTTATTTGTCAATTTTCGAGTTACGGTCTAAAAGTTACATTATTTCTCGTTTTAGGCTTTTCTAGTGCCGAAACGAATAGTGCCTACCAAAAAGAGTTAAAACTCATACGATAACTCGTTCAATAATGAAATAAACCATAAAAACCAATAGACTATATAAAATCAAGTCCCGGTTGATAAAAATAGTGTTAAAGGCAAAACTCAGTTTAGTTTAACGTAATGCGGTTACCTAAAATAGACTCCCTAAATTGCCAGTTGTCACATAATGTGGAGAGTTCTTTTGAGCACAACACAGGTGGAGGAATCCCTAGCCAACTGGCTAAATCAGGGTGCATGGATGATCAGGCTAGGTCTGAAGCCATGTTTTCTATACCCCATGATTCACCTCTCGGAGCAGGTTACACAGCTCGAAGTGATGAGGGTAGTTTGGAACATGATACCGAATTGACGGGTACTGAGAATGTATAAACTGACTTTTCCAATGATCCACCTCTCGGACCAGGTTACACAGGTCGAAGTGGTGAGGATATTATTGAACAAATGAATGACTTGACGGCTAAATGTACCACTATGGAGAATTCAATCACTGGTCTTCAGGAACTTGCAGTGTTTCAGGGAAGACAAATAAGAAGATTGAAGCACACGATGTATGTCTTGGAAAGAATAAGAAGACCAGGGATTACTGCTTTTAGGAAAGCCAAAAGGGTGCACAAGAAGGCAAGCTCCTCAAAGGATGTGAGTTTGGAGGATGTAACCAAATAGGGGAGGAGTGATTGCATAGATTCAGGGGAGGCTTTGGATGATGATTTGGAGAGTGGAGATCATGGAGATGAGTATGCAGTGACTGACAAAGATGGCAAAGAAGCAGTGATTGAATCTTCAAAGGTTTCAGTTGAATAAAAGATGGAGGAAGTGGTGCAGGCAACAACCACTGCTGATGTTGCTGCAACCACTGCCAGTTTTAATGAAACCACTGCTGCAACCACTTCTGAGGTAATTCCAACCACTGTTACTTCAGATTCACCTATAGCCATTATAACCACTGCTACCATTGTTACAACCACTGTCACACCACCACCCAAGTCTAAAGAAGTGGAGAAGGAGGCTGCTGGTACCCTGCTTCACTTAAGCAAAACTTCATCAAACCCTGCACCTACTATTGCACCTGTACCCATCATTCTAAAACCAACTGGACCTAAACCCTTGGGTAAGAGTTTGAAAATTGGTGAACCTGTGAAGACTAAGGTGGTTCTACCAGACATTGGAAAGGGGAAAGGCATTACTGAGCCTGTTTTGAAGTTCAAGAATAGGCAAGAGCAAATTTTACATGATGAAGAGCTGTCTAAGAAATTGCAAGCTGATGAATTTGCTACTGAAGAGAAGAGAAAACAAGAGGAAGAGGAAGCTAATATGGCTACTATGAAACTGATTGAAGAATGGAACAATGAACAACCTTTACTTCAAGCCTCTGAATAGATAAGAACTGAATACACTACTTTTGAATGGGCACTATTAGATGCTGCTACAAGGTCCAAGGTCTTAGCTGAGAAGGCAAGAAAGATAATTCTGGAGAAAAAGCAAGCTAAAAGGAAGAAACCTCCAACTAAGACTGAAATGAGAAATCAAATGATGAAGGTTATCAGACATATGGATCAGCATATTGGTGTTAATTTGAGAAAGTGTACATAAGAAGAGGTTGTGGAAATTTATCAAGCTTGTAAAAGAAGAAATGATGACTTTATTCCTATGAATTCTGAGAAAGAAGCTGAATGGATAGATAATATAAAAAAGAGAAAAGCTGGAGTTCAGGAGGAATCTAGTTCAAAAAGACAGAAGGTAGATGAAGAAATGGAGAAAGAAGAGAGAGTAAAACAATATCTTTTGGAGTGTGACAAACCTGAGCCTATTAATCCTACTCCAATAAGAGCTATTCATCCTATTGAAGATTTGCAGATCATCACAGCTAATGAGAAAGAGATTATTGAAATTACAAGAGCTGATGGATGGAAGAGCACTTACTTCAATTTTGGCCAACTGTTGTTTAGTTTGAAAGTGGTTGATCTAAAACAATTATGGAAGGTATTGGTGTTTAGATATGGGAAGTTTGGGACAACTGGAGTATTAGCTAACTTTGTGTGGACTTCTATTAAGAATTTGTGCCAGCCTAATCCAGATGATGAATTTTGGAAAGACTGTCAGGTGGTTGATTGGATGCTGTATCAACCTTGCAGAGTAAATGTTGTGCAGACTACAAAAGAGAAGTTCTTCATGTTTATTGAACACGTAGAAAACGGACGAAAACATAAAAAAACGGACGAAAACGTAAAAAACGGATGAAAACATAAAAATAAACAGATGAAAATGCTTTAAAACAGGCGAAACGTAAAAAACGAACAAAAATGGATGAACTTCAAAATAGACAAAAACGTATAAATACAAATTAAAACGTAAAACCAGATGCAAAATTTTAAAAACGGACGATAACGTACAAAAACAAAAAAAACGTAAAAAACGGACGAAAACGTAAAAAAAATAAACGAAATATTAAAAAACAGATGTGTTGGAATCACTCCTAAACCATAATCAAGTGTTAGTAATTAATATGTAATAGTTAGCTTTATTATGGCCTTTATGTTTGTTATTAGCCTTAAGCTTATGTAGAAGGCCCATGAGCTTAGGCCCAAGCCCATATAGGAAAGGATGGGAACTAGGAGTGTTTCCCTAGCTTCCCTCCTATAAATACTCTTGTAAACCCTCATTTGAGGGTTGGTTGTTCAAGTTCTTTTCTTTCACATACATCTACGCATAACCGGTCTTGTATTTCGTGTGTGTGTGCTTGAATCTTGTTCAATCGCCTTATCTCTTTCTATATTACTTGTGTTTGTAAAACTAGTGACCTAACAGTGGTATCAATCGCCTACTAGTTGGGTGAATCGTGTTTGTTTTTGAAGTGGGTTTCGGTCCTATGCCTAAAACGCACCTTGATACTTTGGTTCGCTTCAAAACTTGTTTTTTACACTTTTTAATCCAAGATTCTTGTACTTTCAATGAATTAAGGTGTTAAAATAGTTGTTTTTGGCAAAAAGTTTCAACCTTTACGCGTGGATATACGTTTTTAAGCTTGGTTTTTAACGAGGGTTTCATTCTACGCTTAACTGTTTTAGAGGCTTTGGTTCATCAAGTTTCACACTTTTGTGTATTTTGGTGTTATTGAAGCTATTTTATCACACAAAAACTGGTTTAGAAACACTTTTGGACAGAATCAAAATTTTGAGCATTCCTACCCGTAGTAAAACCCTAAAACTACGCGTAAGTGCTTCCTTGGTTTGATCTTCATTTTCCTGGTTTATTCCGTGTTTTCTTACTTGGATAAGTCTGAAAATACGTCGACTTTGGATATCCTTTACACTGTGATAGTGTAAAAGATCATTTGGGCAAAAACCCTAAAATTACGCATAAGCATAAGCTTACGCGTAGAAATCCTACGCATAAGATTCACTTTACCCGTAAACCTAGTTCTACGCATAAGGAAATCCTACGCCTAAGTTTCTACGCCTAACTTGTGTCTACGCATAACTTTATAGTATTTTCCCTGCTTACGCGTAAGCTAAATCCTACGCGTAACTCCTAATTGTTATGCGTAACTTTGGTGTTTTTACGCATAAGTGCTACTTGGTTCTTGTCTTTTCTACTCCTAAGGACACTTCATCAACAAAGGTTCATTCGACTACAAAGATCCATTTTTACTACACAAGTTTATCAACATGTCTCAACCACCATACTCTAACTATTTCCCTCACACTTATAATCATCAACAACAACAACAATTAACTCCACAACATCAACAATGGAATCAACAACAAGCTATTTATCAACAATAATTTAATCAACAACATAATCCACAAATTGGTGCAATTCCACCACCACAAATGGTTCAAACACCACCAAGCCTTCAAGTTCAACCCTACACAAATGATTTCAATCAACATCCATCAAGGAACACTATGAAGGAACCCACTTGGTTTGCAAAGATGTGTGAAGCTTTAAGCAGCCAACAATCAATTCATGAAGCTGGATCACTTGATAGACCTCCAATGCTCACTCCAGGAAACTACGATCAATGCGTGATAAGGTTCTTTAGGTTTTGTGATCTGAAGAAGCCACATGGAAAGTTCTTAAAGAAGGTTATCTTAGAAGGTCCATTTGAGATGCCTACTATCATTGTACCCGGAGATCCACCTGATGTTCCACCAAGAGATGAACAAACCAACATTGTTACTGTTGCAGATCTAAATGCTACAGAACTTCTACACTATGAAGCTGATGAACTTGCAATGGAATACATCCTCTTAGGATTACCAAACCCAATTCTTCGTAGTGTTGATGCTCAAAAGACTGCACAAAAAATGTGGGATCATATTCGTCTTCTTATGGAAGGATCTGTACTCAATCAGGAGGATTTGGAATCCAAAATTTACTTGGCTTATGAACACTTCACGATTGAACCTGGAGAGACACTAGAGTCCTATCATCATCGATTTTCAGACATCATCAATGATTTGGATAAACACAACATCATCATGCCAAGAATTGCAGTGAATACTAAGTTCCTGAGTAGTCTTGGTCCTGAATGGGAGAAGTATGTCATTTTTCTCCGTCAAGCAAAGAATATGCATCATTCTACTTATGGATTGTTGTACGATTACTTGAAGCCTCATGAAAAGGAAGTTGATCGGGAAAGGATTCTCCGTGCTCAAATTGCTAAACAGTCACATCCGGATAATCAACAACTTGCCTTGTATGCTCAACAGAATTATCCCTCTCAACCAGCAACTCAACCAACTGCTTCAAACACACCTTCACAGCAACAACCTCAACAAAATCAATTGGTTCCATACAACAACAATGCTCAAGCATATGTCAGTGAAGCGACTGAGGAAATCGATCCGTTCGAAGCATTGCAACAAGGATTTGTGATGATTGCTAATGCTTTTGGCCGTTACACCAACAAATCCAACAATCGTATTCGTTCCTCATCTAACACACGGACTCAAGCTGTTGTGAACAATGGACGTGTTGAAGTTCAAAATCGTGATTATGGTCGTCAGATGGGCGGTGGTCAAGGGTTTAATGTTGTGGGTAGGAATAACAACAGAGCTCAAGTGGTGGAACAGGGAAATGCTCAGAATCGGTTAAATGGTCTTAGATGCTACAACTGCAATGAGAAGGGACACCTGGCTAATGCATGCCCAAAGCCGAAGACTAGGGGCAGTGCTTATTTCAAAGAGGCTTTACTTTTGGCTCTTAAGGATGAAGCTGGTGGATCTCTCACAGACAAAGAACAGAGCTTTATGGCAGATGCAGACTCAGATGATGATATGGAGGACTTGCAGGCCAATGCAGCTGTTATGTTGATGGCTAAAATGCAAGAGTTACACATGAGTGAAACAGGCCCAGTGTATGACACTGATGGCTTGTCTCAGGTACCCGAACAAACCATCATCATATCTGAACTAATATCTCCGCCAATATCTGAATCCGGCAAGGCTCAGAATGATCAAAATGAGTCATCTACATCTCATTCTGACAATTTTCAAATAGACCCCGTAGTTACATTTGACGATCAAGATGACTTTATGGTTTCCCTTGATAATCAAATTGACTTCGTGGTTATACTTGAGGATCTAAATAATGATCATGTTGTGACTCACGTTGAACACGCTGAACCTTTGCCTCATCCAGATCTTGTTATGTTACTTAAAGACCAACAATCCCAAATTGCTGAATGTGTTGCACTAAATCAGATCTTAAAAAGTAAAAATACACTGTTAACCAAGGATTTTGAATGCTTACAAATGCAACTCAACTTTTTCAAAACTCAAGAAAACCGTGAAAAAGGTTTTGAAGCCGCTTTTGCAAAATCTCATCAAAACGAAAAATATTTAGAGAAACAAATGCGTGATCTAGCCGCCTCGAAGAATGCTTTGTTGTCTGAATTAGAACAACTGAAACATGAACATAAAAAGCAAATTAACGCTCTCACCTTAGAAAATCAACAAGCTAAGTCTGAGTTGTTAACTTGTCAAAAACAGTTCTCCGCATACAAAAAGCATTCAACGAATCGGGTCGATGACCTTCTTGAAGAAATTATCGGCTTGCAAAACAAACTTAAAGAGTTTAAAACTGTTGTTTACAAACATGGTGAATCAGTAACAGCTATTGAAAAGTTTACCTTAAAACCCAATCCAAAAGGATATGGAAAAAATCTAGCCGATTACAAACCAAAGCTTTCACTAAAAACATTCAAACCAACTCCTGAAGTTTCCAGTGCAGAATACAAAATTGATAATACTGTTATGAGTGTTGTTGAATATCATCGTCAAGAGGAATTATATGCAGAAGACGAGAGTCGATCAAAATTAAAAAATGTTGTTTACAACAAACCTTTTAATTATAAAAACGCGGTCACTTTCGTCACACCAACGGATTCTTCTAACACACCAAGGGTCATCATCAAAACACCTGAGTCTTCTAATGTTAATCCCAAAACAGATTATGCACAAACTTATGGTCCTTTACCTTCAATTAGTGAAGTAAACTCAAAACCTAAAAATCGAAATATTCTTAGATATTTTGACATTTTCATGGCTGACCTCAAAATTTTACAACATGAGATAGAATATCGTTCTGAAATCAAAATTGAACACTTTCAATCACCTCTGGTGCGAGAACAAAGAGACATTTTTCAGAAAAAACTTTTACCTAATGTTAAAAACTTGAAAAGTTGTGCATTAGCCTGGGAACGGGATTTTCATAAGGAACTTGGAACTATGAAGGTCGTTTTCGAGAAAACAGAAACATCTATTTCCAATACTAAACGTAAAAAGAAACTTTTGAGAAAAGATGTTGATCGACTCTTGGAAGACCTTATCTGTGCTGATGTCCATAATATTGTGTTGTTTCATTCTTTGCCATATGCATCTGATTATATCTCTGCTGATATTGTTGAAAATGTTTTAACTGTTGAGAACACCGATAATGTGCTTCAGATCGAGTCTTTAAAAGCTGAAAATAAACGATTACTCAACGAAATTTACAATGCAAAACGTCGTCTTCATTGGTGTGAAAAAGATATTCACAATCATCAACTTAGTTTTCAAAAGAAAATCGCTCAGTTGAGTGCAAAATCTTCTGATCCTAAAATTGAGCAACTGGATGATCAAAACGTGTCTTTGAAAATTCAAATTTCTAAATATGAACAAGAACTTGTAAAAGTTAAACAGGAATATGGTGTCATATTTGATTTACTCAATAAGAATCGTCATGAAGCATCTAACGAACTTGATCACTATCTTGCTCACACTAGAGAAGTCATGAATTTTGCCGGTAATATTCGTTCTGAAAATCAAGATTTGATTCACACTATCTCTAAGTTAAGGGAAATGCTAGGAAAGTATGAACAACTTCAGCCTACCGTCATTAAGAGATTAGCACCAGTCACACTTAGTAATCGTGAACCTAGAATCCCTACTGCCAAATCACAAGTTGCTAATGTGTTTCCCTCTTCTGAAACAGGAATAGTTGCGTCTTTTCCAAACGTCCGCACTTCACAGCCTAGGAGCACTCAATCGAAGAATAGGAAGTTGCGACCTAAGAAAAGATCAATAAGGAATGCTAAAGTAGAAGAACACCCTAGGACTCTGAATAAGACTCATGTTGCTTCCACTATAGATGTTGCGTCTGGCAAATGTAATAGAAATAGTGATGTAACGAATGCTAAACCGTTAAGTACTTTTGATATTCAATCTGATGCACCTTGTGTTATTTGTCGGAAAGGTATGAATTCTGATTGTCATGACAAATGTGTTGCTAAAGCTATAATCTCTCGATTACGGAATCCTAAGAATCGGAATGTCTCTAGGCCCACAAATCATTCTAAGTCTGTGCTTGGTAGACCGCCTTCTTTAGATTCTAAGGCAAACTTTGCTGTCACTGTAGCTCCAGTTTCACCTCCTAAGAATGTAGTACCACCTAGTGCATTCACTAAGACTAAAGCAAAGAGTAGTTATAGATGGCAGAAATGGATATATAACACACTAGGATTTAAATGGATGCCTAAAATTATTAATGTGTGTATGTCTAATATACCTGCTTCGGAACCCTCTAACATTTCGGGTTCCACATATACTTCTATTCCATCTGTGTCGTCTGTGTGTAATGCAGGTGATACAGATCATTCTCTGGATTGCTGATAGCGGATGTTCCTGACACATGACAGGCAACCTTAAACTGTTATCAAACTTTATTGCAAAGTTCATTGGCACTGTCAGGTTCGGGAACGATGACTTCGCAGCTATCATGGGCTACGGAGATTATGTCAATGGGAACATCGAAATCAGCAGGGTTTACTATGTGGAAGGCCTCGGTCACAATCTGTTTTTAGTAGGTCAATTTTGTGATGGAGATTTGGAGGTTGCTTTCAGGGAGAAAACTTGTTTCATTCATGATCTACAAGGAAATGACCTTATGTCTGGCTCGCGTAACTCTAGTCTCTACACTATCTCTATGCAAGACATGGTTGCTTCCTCTCCCATCTGCTTACTTTCAAAGGCAACATCTACAAACTCCTGGCTATGGCACCGTCGTCTCTCACATCTAAACTTTCAAACCATCACCAACCTTGCTCGACACAAACTAGTTGAAGGACTCCCACGATTCCGGTATTCAAAAGATCACCTTTGCTCAGCCTGTGAACAAGGGAAAAGCACTTGTGCTCATTTTCCTTCAAAGGTGGAACACAGCTCTCAGCATGTGCTTCACCTTCTTCACATGGATTTGTGTGGCCCAATGCGCGTGCAAACGATCAATGGCAAACGCTACATCTTAATAATTGTTGATGACTACTCACGATGGACTTGGGTCTACTTTCTTCGAAGCAAATACCAAGCTCCACAAATGATCATAACCTTTCTCACAAAAATACAGGTTCAGCTCCGCAACACCGTTAGGATAATCAGAACAGACAAAGGAACTGAATTTGTTAACAAAACCCTTCATGAATTCTATGAGAAAGTGGGAATTCAGCATCAAACATCTATTTCACGTACACCTGAACAAAACGGAGTTGTTGAAAGACGAAACCGAACGTTAGTGGAAGCTGCAAGAACAATGTTAATCAATGCTAAACTTCCAGATTACTTATGGGCAGAAGCTGTATCTACTGCATGCTATACTCAAAACCGTTCTATGATCACAAAACGCCACAACAAAACACCTTTCGAGCTTGTCCACAACTATAAACCGAACCTCAAACACTTTCATATATTTGGATCCCTTTGCTATCCGAATAATGATCGTGATGATTTTGGAAAGCTCAAAGCCAAAGCTGATATTGGAGTCTTTATTAGATACTGTGACAATTCTAAAGGTTTCCGAATCTGGAATCGTCGAACTAAGGAGGTAATGGAAACGATTCATGCTCATTTTGATGAACTCACGGAAATGGTTTCTGAGTACAACAACTTAGAACCCGGTCATAACCGTTTAAACTTCCCTCAACCCCCATCATCAGCTGAACAAAGCCCCCAGCTAACTCGTCAACAAATGGAAAGGTTATTTGCTCCTCTGTTCTGTGACGATATTGATGAACGTGCTCCAGGTGTATCCGCTGTTTCCGCTGCACAACCTAATAATATTCCTATACCTGATACACCTGCTACAACAACTACTGTTGAAGATGCACCTACACTAGTTGACTCCAACACAACAGTTGAACACACCGCTTCCAACAATGATGAACCAGCTGATGATATTCTGAATGAAGTACTCCCACCTGCAGATTTTGATCCAAATGCGTTCTTCAACCCGTTTGCCAATGAGACTGCTGCACCAGATGTCGCGGAATCTTCAACAAACCATTTGAATCCTCATAATCTGCACAATGTATACCAACATCAACCCTCTACAAATAGATGGACTAAAGACCATCCTCTGGCTAACATTATTGGCAACCCAAATCAATCAGTCGTTACGAGACAACGTCTTCACACAGATGGTGAACATTGCATTTATACACTCACTGTCTGCCAATCTGAGCCTAAAAACATTAAAGACGCAATGACAAAAGACAACTGGATTGAATCCATGCAGGAAGAACTCAACCAATTCAAACGTCTTGAAGTATGGGAACTGGTTGAAAGACCAACAGGGGTCTACGTCATTGGTCTAAAATGGATTTGGAAAAACAAATTGGATGCTGAAGGGAACGTCATCCGAAACAAGTCACGTCTAGTTGCTAAGGGTTATCGTCAGGAAGAGGGAATAGACTTTGAAGAATCTTTTGCTCCGGTTGCTCGTCTTGAGGTTGTTCGGATATTTCTCGCGTTCGCAGCTCATATGAATATGACGGTCTATCAGATGGATGTCAAAACGGCGTTTCTCAATGGACAACTTAAAGAAACGGTCTATGTCAGCCAACCAGATGGATTCGTTGATCCTGAGTTCCCGAACCATGTCTACAAACTGAAAAAAGCTCTTTATGGTCTCAAACAAGCCCCTCGGGCATGGTACGATAAGCTATCATCTTTCCTCATTGCTAATAATTTCACCAAAGGTTCGGTTGACCCAACTCTTTTTATACAATATCACGGGGCACATATCTTAATTGTTCAAATTTACGTGGATGACATCATTTTTGGGTCTACACATAAAAAGTTTTCAATCGCTTTTGCAAAACTAATGAAGAAAATTTTTGAAATGTCCATAATGGGTGAACTTACATTCTTTCTAGGATTGCAAGTTCATCAATCACCCCGTGGTATTTT
The DNA here is from genome assembly GCA_019973895.1 of Chrysanthemum seticuspe. Lineage (NCBI taxonomy): Eukaryota > Viridiplantae > Streptophyta > Magnoliopsida > Asterales > Asteraceae > Chrysanthemum > Chrysanthemum seticuspe. Next base: position 180,510,019 of record BPTQ01000006.1, read on the forward strand.
CTTGAGTCAGTCCAAATATGCCCTTGAACTGTTAAACAAATTTGGAATGACAACCTGTGACACTTATGCCACACCAATGGCTCATACCAAGAAGCTAGATGCTGATTTACATGGGAAATTGGTTGACCCTAGCAAATACCGAAGTATTATTGGGTCTCTCATGTATCTAACAGCTAGCAGACCTGATATTGTCTTTTCCGTTTATCTATGCTCCCGTTATCAGTCGCGACCAACTGAAACCCACCTCTCTGAGGCTAAAAGAATCCTCCGATACATCAAGGGAACCATTAACTTGGGGATCTGGTATCCGAAGGATTCTGGTTTTGAACTAATCGCTTTTTCAGACGCTGACCACGCAGGATGCTTAGACTCAAGGAAAAGTACTTCAGGAGCTCTACAATTTATTGGTGATAAACTGGTGTCTTGGCAATCAAAGAAGCAGGATTGTACATCGCTGTCATCAACCGATGCCGAATATGTAGCCATGTCCGCATGTTGTGCTCAAGTCATATGGATGAGAACACAACTCAAAGACTATGGTTACGTATTCGACAGAATCCCGATGTACTGCGACAATCGGAGTGCCATTGCGATCTCGTGCAACTCAGTTCAGCACTCGAAATCAAAGCACATCGATCTTCGCTATCATTTCATCAAGGACCACGTGGACCAGGGTACCGTTGAATTATACTTTGTGGGTACTGAATATCAATTGGCAGATCTGCTCACCAAAGCCTTGCCTCCCGCTAGGTTTAATGAGTTGGTCCACCGGATTGGTATGAGGTGTTTGACTCAAGAGGAATTGGATGACCTCCTAAAACAGTCTTAAAAACCTGTCAAACAACAAAACTCTCTTTTGTAAATATTTTTTTCAAAAACAAAATACAAAAATATAAAATCTGATAAAATAACAAAAATATTCTTCTAATCTATATTTTTAACATGGCAAGTACATTTCTTCCGTCAACACTTTAATCTTTCAAAATTCAATATTTTTCCGATCAAGTGTTGAGGGGGAGAAAATTATCTTAACCGTTTCAAAACATCTGCGTACTTGCATGTTATCATATCTCGGTTGTTTCTTTTGACAATGGTGATGAATTTTCTGGTTCAATAACACTCCTCGGACTAAAATTAATAACCGTTCATTATTTTTTCAAGTCAAGGGGGAGTGTCGTCATGTTTCTTTCTTAAAACATTTTTTTGGTAACCAAAATGGAAATTAAAAGGCTTTGTTTGAAAAAAGGAAAAGGTGGAGGGACCAAAACTGTCAAAACCTTAAAGTTATTTTAAATAAAACACCCTAACCTAACCTTCACATCTCATTTATTACTAAAAACCTAAAAAAACCATCCTACGCCTAAGATTTAATCGAGAAATCTGTGCATTTGATCACCACTTTGTAAGTTGTTTTGTGTTTATGACATGATTTTAAGGTAAGGTTTTTAATTTCATGGACATCCAACGGCTAAAAAGTATTTTTCGAGTGATTATGTGCCCTACGCTTATGCGTATGAACACACAATCAGTATGAGTGTGTTTGTGGTTAAATGGTTTGTGTCAAAACATTCCTAATACATCATTGATACCATTTTAACCATCAAAACCCACCCAGAAACATGAATTGATGAATTTTGAAAATTAGGGTTTATGAGTCGAATTGGGTATTTTTGAATGTGAAGTGTTTTGGTCAAAAAGATTGTTGGGTTATGCTCTTGTGTTGTTGAATTAATGATTTCCAAGGTTTCTAACCACCCAGAAACACGAATTGGTTAACAATTTGAAATTAGGGTTTAATGTTCATGACTTTTGGGTATTTTTTATTCTCAACAAACTAAGTGTTATAACTTGGCTTATAGACTCTCAACATATCTTAGAACTACCAGAATTAGTATGGTGCAAGTTCCATGGCTAAAAGTGATACGCGTAAATCTCAACCCTTAGGGTTTTGACCTACGCGTATGACTTTCTACGCATAACTGTTCCATAATTGTTCTTGCCATAAATTGTTGTTAAAATGAAGTATTGTGTTAATGATAATGACTTGATGAACTTATTTCAGGCTTGCTACGCTTAAAATTCATAATCAAGGTCAATTGCATTTCTACGCATAAGGACTACCCTACGCGTAGTCAGTTATGCCTACGCGTAAGGTTCTACAGTGGGACTACGCGTATCCTGTGAAGGATATGCGTAAACAGTGCCTCTACGCATAAGGTCTACTCTTACGCGTAAGGTTTTTATACGCCTACGCGTAAGCTCTACGCGTAAGGTCCCCTTTTCCTACGCGTAACATTTTCTACGCGTAAGATGGGATCCTACGCATAAGCTTATAACTACGCGTATAACACACTTGCTTACGCATAACTTTGTCATTGCTACGCATAAGCCTGGATTGACCTTCATAATGAATTGTTACGTGTACAAACTTGTTATTAAACTTATCATAACGTCACGAATCCAGTAATATCACTAATAAACCTTAAAACGTTTGATATGTTGTGAAATATAAGTGATAACATAAACTTTAAAACCTTAAAGTTAACTAACTCACGAAATGTTTCTGAGCATCATTAGACTATTGGACAAACAAGTGACTTAGGACTCGTAACAATCATTAACACTACTCATTCAATAACTAGACAATAAAATCTTATGTTGACTAACATTATGTCTTTCGATATGTTGGTTCTTTTGGCTAATGTTATTTCAGATAAAGATATGGCTGAACAAATGACCGTGGATGCACAAGAAGTTCTTACAATTGCTGATATCTTCCCAAATGGCTATCCGAGAAAGCTTGGAAAGAACAACCTTAGGGTTGACTTTGACACACTCACATGCTCAGAATCTTCTTGTCTCATTGCAGTGGATATTCTCAGGAATCATCCCTACCAAAACATGCTCTCACACTCTGCCACAGTTCCAGAGGTTTACATTCAACAATTCTGGGATTCCATGCAGAGGATCACTGGTCAAAATGCTGTGAATGTAACTCTTAATCACAAACAAGTCACTATCACTCCTGATGACTTACGAGCTGTTCTCATCATTCCAGACATCGCTCCAACCGACTTCTTTGCCACCCCTACTGAACAGACTGTCCTGCAATTCTTGATAGATATTGGTTATGATGAAGCTACAGGAATCATTACTAAGCACTCTCTTGTGGAGCTGAAGAATATTCCTCAACCATGGAGGACACTCTATATTATCATCACCAAATCAGTCTCGGGTCGTGACAGTGGATATGAGCATCCCAAGCTCATGGAACTGCAGATTTTTTGGTCTCTGATCAACAAGAAGGACATCATAATTGAAGCACTGTTTTGGGAAGACATGATGCTGTTTCAGAAGAAGCTTGGCAACAAAATTCCCTATGTCAGATACACCAAGCTGTTGATTCAGAGAGCTCTTGGACTTCACCCTGATATCCCCAGGAGAATCAATGACCCAGATAATCATGACATCCAGACTGAGCACATTCTATCTGTCAGAATCAAAGAAACGTCTACGAAGAAACAGGGAGCTGAATTACCCGATCACCTTCTTACAGAGGAAATCAAAAAGCTGGAAACGTACAAAAGGTATCGGGTAGCCGTTAAAGAAGGTAAAGTTGGACACCTTGATGAAAAGGCTTCTGGGACACCTACTCGAAGGACCAGAAGAGGCAGTGCTGGAAGTGCCACAAGTACATATAGTCAGAGGAATGTTCCAAAGAGGAAACCTATTCCTAAGAAGAAAGCTCCCTCTCAGGAAGCTACTCCTATTCCATCCTATACACCTGAACCTCCAAGAAAGCTTTTGGACGAAAGTTCTGAAGGAACTGAATCAGACGAGGAGATTCATTATTCTGAAACTGCACAAGATGTCTCAGACATTCCAAAACCTCCAAGTCCTCAAGCTGACAAAAGTAAAGGGAAGACTCCTGTACTTGAGACATTTGATGAAAGCTCTGAAAGTGAAAATGTTGAAGAGCCACCGGAAATTGAGTACAAGAAGAAAGTCAAACGACTTAGACATCAACACAAGGCTGAAGTGTTTGCAAAAGAACAAATGGGTGGTCCCGGAGGATCAAGTGGTGCAGCCCACTCAGAACCAACTCCTGATGCGGTTAATTGACCCGATAAGGGAGCTGGTACCACCACTCTTGTGCAACAACAACCGCCTGTGGAAGATACTATAGTGTATGACTTTGAGAATCCAGAAACTGACAAGAAGAAGAAAGATAAAGATGCTGATTATGACATGTTTCTTCTGGATAGTCCGACACGTACACAGAAGGAAACTTCTGAACCGCCAAAGGACCCAGAGTCTCCTCACATCTCATCATCATCAGATTCTTCTTCTCACTCATCACAACAACCATCCAAGAAATCAACCAGATCATCATCCAAATCAGTAAAGAAACCACCTCGATCTTGGATTCTCAAACACATGAAAGAATTGTGAAAGCTATCAAACAAGTTAGAAAGAAGGACATGCTCCATAGAAAACTGAATTGGTATGCTGACCAAATGCAGTACTGACATGATGAGAATGACAAGATGTAGAAAGAAAGGGAAGTTATTCAGGAATTCATGAGAAGTCATCGTCAGGAGGAACTGAACGATATGATCGAAGGCTACACGAAAAAGTACCTTCTGGAGTACGTTCCTAAAGTCACAAAGGAGTTGTTCACCAGAAAACTTTATCCAAATCTGATGCAGATCGCCAAGCAAACTATTCGATCAACACCTTTAATCGTCACAATCAATCCATCTGATCCTGTAGTTTTCTCGGATAATGAATTGGTGGCTAAGCTTGTCACACAAATTTCGCCACGATCTGCAATGCTCAACTCTGATGAAGCAAAACTGTATCAAGCATTGCTGGACTACCAACTTCAAGAAGCTTGTAGATTTGAAGCAGAAAAGTTGAAACGTCCTAGAGACGATGCAGATGAGGATAAGGATAAAGACTCTGCACCTAAACGTCAGAAGCAGTCTGGTGAATCTTCTTCGATGCCTCCTCCTCCCCAACGGACTTCTACTCAACAAAGGTCCCCTCCTCGTTCTTCAACTGAAAAACCTCAGGACGATTCCGAGTTACCACCCCTGACTCAAAAAACCGGTGATCACTTTGAGTATACGGGTGGTGACGATGAAGAGGTCCTTGAGCCCCTACAACAACCCACCTCACCCAAACAAGTGCATAAACCAGTATCATCATCAAGACCTTCCAAAAAGAAGAAGAAGACGACTCAGCCAGAAGTCGTATCATGGCTAGATGACGATAAAACCAAAGAGTTTAAATGGTTCTCCACACTTGTCAATCAAACCCCCTACCCTGATGAAGGTCAAGACTTGGTAGACGGTTCTACATTGGAGCACGCAAAACTTTTGCAAGAAAAGTTCCATGTGAAGAAAATGACGAAATCTTAGTTGAAGCAAATCAAGAATGAAGCGTTTCAACTTCTAAAAGACAGCTCTGAAAGCGCCCTCAAGGTCGAATATCATCTTGAGAACATCGCTCCAGCTATGTCTAACAACATGGATTGGCTTAATCCAAAAGCAAACATTGACTTCACACAAAGGGACAACCCTCCATACTACACCGATTGGACCAAACCCCTACCGACCATTGGCCAAGTAGATGAACCACGGATTCCCTTCTGATACTTCTTTAACAGAGACCTGGATTTTCTCTTACACGGTAGCGATGGTTCGCGAAAATACGCTACATCGTTGACTCTTCCATTCCCAGCGGCTATTTACTCAAACTGCATAGCTATCGAGGAACGTGCAAATCGCTTGTTTTCTGACAACGTGCAAGCATACGTGATAAGGTTTTAAAAGGTACCATTTTGAGGGGTCGTTTAAGTCATTATTTGATCACTTTTGTATCCGTTATTGTTTAATATCGTTCCTTTTCACTTTTTAGGTCTCGTGAAGGCAAAATGCTGGAATGGCACTTATTTGGACGAAAAAGCGCGAATATATGAAGAAAATGGCCAAAGTCAAAATCGAGACACTCACAGTTGCTGAAAGTATAAGGCGACGGCGTCAGGTGCTATTGGCGACGCCGTCCCAAAATTATTGAGACGATCCAGAACCCAAAACTTGTATTTTCAAGTGACGACGTCCAGTTATGGAAGAGTAGGCCGTCGCTACTCAGACGGCCTAGATGCAATCCAGACGACGTCAGAAGCTGAAGAGGACGGCGTCACGGACATAAGGTGACGCCGTCGCAAGGTTAACGTGGCCAAGACGAAACCCTAATGGCGGCGACACGACGGCGTCACTAAACATAAGGTGACGCCGTCGCAATTATAATCTTATATATAGAATCCGAATTTTTTAGTCTTTGGGTGGAGAGTCTTTGGAGTAAAAACCTAAAACCGAACCTAAGGTGTCTTGTACAGTATTTTAGGGTTTTAAACCCTATCTTACATCAAGATAAGTCTTTACTTCATTAATTCAATTATGTCTTTGATTATTTGTGCGTATGCTTGCATGTTCTCCATGTCCGGCTAATTTATTTGTGTGTTTGCTTAGGAAGTATGAAACTTAATTAATAGATTAATAGATTTGATTCCAACACCCTCAGATACAGATTAATTACACACGAGCATACTATCAAATTTCTACACAAATGAATCAAACATAATGAGGAATTAATAGAGGATAACTACCAACTCACAGTGCAGAATAAGGATCAACGCAACACACAGATTTCAACATCCCATACGCAAAGAGGGATTGAGAAGCTTGAATGGTTTCCCAGAACAGATGTTTGGGTGATCTCTAATATTTGAGGATGAGATTCCGCGAGAAACCTACCAAATCGGATGTTAATGAGTCCATTAATATGAGATTCCAAGTGTTTCTACTTAGTTCGTAATTCATGTGTTGCTTACTGGATAGCGTAATGATCTAGTAATTAGTTGATTCTATTCTTTGTTGGTTAGTTATAAGTTATTAATTCAAAGTATGAAGGATTCGTTTGTGTGTTTATTTAATCGGCCTGTACCTCTTGTACGTTCGTATGCGTGTTTATTAGTTTCTGTATTAACTTAATTACTTCATTTCTGAATAGAACTACATTCTATCCCAAATTTTGGGATTTTATGACATGTTCTGTGGAATCCAAGCCAAAATCCAAAAATGAGGTTTCTGAGAGGTGGGTTTCTGATTTTTTAAGCCTAAGATATATATTCTAATATTAACGCTGCCGCAGTGGAATACAAATCACTGCGGCAGCACAGCGGCGGTAATCCCAAAGCAGAACCGGTGCAATTGGAACGCTGCCGCAGTGGAATACAGGCACTGCGGCAGGAGAAGTCGAAGACTGCAGCAGACCTAACGTAGATCCGGCAGACTCATCGCTGCCGGATGAGAAGGTATTGACCTGCAGCAGTGAACTTTTATGTTCAAAACCCAAGACCTAGCAGAGTTATTAAAACCC
>BPTQ01000006.1:180523435-180533740 GCA_019973895.1 Chrysanthemum seticuspe
ATTGGTTGTTTCTTATCTTAGTTGATTAATGATCTAGTAATGCGATAGGTCATTCGTTGTGTACTTAATGCTTGATTCATCTTTGTGAACCTTAGAGTATAATTACCTGAGTAATTGTAGGCTAAACCATCCAAAGAGCGCCTTAGAGTAGGAGTTTATAATCTCTAGTGGGTTTGTAGACAAGACCCTTTGGTAAGTTCGAAGAGTTAGGGAGAAACGCATACCCTACAACTTTAGACACACAACGCAACTAGGAATAAGACGTGACACTCAACCATCAATAGGAGATAATTAAGGAGTAATACAAACTAAGTAAACACATCTTTAAACTATCATACGAGCACACATTAATTAGACATAGACTCCCACAACCTTAGTTTAGATAATTAGATAATAGTAGAGTAATCGGTAGAAATACCAACCCCCTAAATCCAATACCCGAGATTCGTACCTTTCCATTTTCATAAAATATAAAAAGATAAAAAATAATCTTCCTCAACCTTAACCTTAGCGTAGTAACTCCCTACTAGCATTCCTATTCCCCTAGAGAACGATATCAATACCCGTGGCTTACCCTAATTACTACACTACAACGATTAGGTTCACTGCCTAGGGTGTTATAAAACTTGCTCGAAGAAAAGGAAGTTCCTTTGACCCCGAACGACGCGTGTAGCGTTATCAATACGACCAAGATGCATTGTATGGGATTCATCATTGGCCTGAACGCCAAAGAATCTACTACAGAAGCTGCCTGGTTCAGAAGTCTCAACACGCAGTGTACAGTTCTAAGGACATCGTGGCCATCAAACACGTTGATCTCAAGTCTAAGTGGGACTACACCTTCTTAAAGAATATCATAGTCAAACGACAAGATGAACAGGACTATGCATTCTCCGAAGCTGACTTTGAGAATTTGTCCCTCAACGACATCGAAGACATGTACCTTGCCAAAGTACAGGGTCGTATGAGACAATTCTCGACTGAAGTTCAACGCGAATTTATCAAGTCACTTCTCACCTTCATTAGACGCATCGTGATCAATGAACGTGTAGAAGATATCCAGCTGGCTGTTGAATCTTATCAGACGCGTATCAACCTCACTCCTCCAACGCTTGATCTTCCCGACATTAATCAGCTATCTCAATATACGCTCATCAACAAACCTTTCGGAGTTGTTTACCGCAGTGAACTTCAAAGAAACTGCTTAATGGCGTGTAGTGATCTTCAGAAATTCGGGGATCATACTTTGAAGCTGGTTAGGGACGGATTGGCGTACAGGTTGAAGGATATATGCCAGAAAATTGGGTCTCCTAAGCGCTCGAATACTCAGGAAAGGAGGGATGTGAGACGAATCGTCACAATGATTGATGAAAGGTTGTTCAGAAGGGATCAGTTCAGACGATTGGAGAGCTATGTTGGTGGTCGACCCAGGATTAACATAACCGGCTTTCAACGCCCTGTGCGCACTCCTGGGAACATCACTGCACTTCCTGGTACCCCTTGAATTGGTTCTTTCATTACAAATTTGGATGTGTGATTATATATGTCTGTGGCTTGTGCACACATAACAGTTTACAACCCGTAATTGTCAAGAAGGGACCCTGTGCTACGCTTTAGTGCCACAATCCTTATAAAAGGAGCGAAAGCTTCTTACTTTTGAGTAAAACCTATTAAACCTTTCATTTTTCAAGGTTTTGCTCAAAAGAACAAGTACTTCCCCCATATGTTTTTCAAAACCTCAACCGTTTATATCACTAGTTGAGGGGGAGTATTTGAATTAAAACTTTGATTCACAAATTGTTCACAGTGGTCACTCTTCCCGCAACACTCGAAATGGTCATATTTATTCTCAAACGTTTCAAAAATAACATTTTCATATGCCATTTTTGAGGGGGAGAAAATTGTGTGATAAGAAATATGTTGTGCAAAATGCAAATGAATCTGTGTACCTCAGACTTAACCAACGAATTTACGGTACTAAACTGTTTGTAACTCGAAAAGACTTGTCCTGGACGGGTAATAATTTCAAGCTAGTTCGCTAGTAATGTAAACGTGTCTCGCAAAGGACTTGTCCAAGTAGAAAGTACCATTCGAGACACTCTTGGTAGACATGAACTCTGACGGGTATGACAACCTTTCGAGGTTTGTCTACACCTTCAAGGTAGTTATTAGAACTAGTTGTCACCTAAAAACTGACAATGTAACTCTTTAACTACGCAACGTAACCGTGTCTCGTGGGGGATTGTCTATCTCGAGTGGATCAATTCAAAATGTGCGCGCTCTTTCCTCACTGTGCATTTAACCGTTAAAACTATTAAGCACATATGGAGGGGGAGTATTTATGCAAAATCCTATCTCTCACAGTGGTTCAAACATGTTTTTCATTTACAAACCCTTTGAGAGATGTTTCACAAACAGTGGTTTTAATGGCAACATAGGTTAGTCATGAAGTTATAAGGTGACTCTGGTTAGGAATAACCGTCCTATGATCCGCCAGAGCCGGAGGGATCTACCCAAGGACATCACAAATAGTTAGTACTTAGAAGTCCTTAGGTACGATTATAAAAAGGAGAAAATGAGAATCGGAGAAAGAAGGAGTTGAAGAATCAAAAAGAAATGCAAAGAAAAGGGTGAAAAGAAATAGCCCTCCAGATTATTCAACTTAGGGCAGACACCGGGTTCAATTCATATGCTACTGGCTGTCACTTAGTGACACCGGTATTAAAGATTAAAAGTCGTCATGGACCCAGTGACGCATGCACTAAACCTTCTTAGCCACTTAAGTTTCTCTCAACAGAAGCTTGTTTCATTCTCACAGGGAACCCTACGTAAACTATTGGCTTTCTCTTAGAGATCGCTGGTATTGAAGAAGGAGACCCTCTCCCTAGTCTCCGCTCAGGAAAACCAAAACGCACTATTGAGTCTAGAGCCACGAGATTCATCAAAAGATCTCTTAGGAACACTTGACATTTTATCACTTGACGATCACCAAATAAGATTATCAGTGGTTCATATCGATTCCTTCACAGATCTTAGCAATCTGTCGAGAACATTTATGAGAGATTCATATATGTGATCCTCAGTGATTAAATAGAAACTCCTGCCAGGGTCAACATCAAACAGCCCTGACAGCAGGTCACTTCGGTAACTCCCCGTGGATTACGCGGAGTGTGTCTCAAACGGTCTACAGTCGTGAGGTAATGCTACGGTGTACCTCAGCGACTCATCTGGACTATAGATGTACTTCGGTACATCGTGTTATCTCACTTGTGGGACTCCAGTTCAGGAACGGCCTTTGTAAGAATTAGAGTTGTGTTTTCACACTATGCTGTTAACACTCTCGAAGTTCAAACTTGTAAGTGCCGGAACCTGCTTACTACTAACTGTTTGAAATGTTTTCTTCTTATGGAAGCTCTGGAGCAGGATGATCGTGCTGATTCTTCTCATTCTCACGCCAACATCATCACTAATGGAAGTTCTATTCAAAAGCTACACAACCGTCAGAATGATTCTTCGTCAACCAAAGAATCTACAAAGTTAAAGACTTAGAGAACTTCATCAGTATTGAATTCCAACGTCATAGAGCGTGTGAGCATGTTGAAGAATGACGTGGAGACACTGGAGCAGCGAAGCAGACCTGAGGCAGACTGATGCAGACAACAACATACTATCACTTTCACCACAAAGAACAATGATCAAAGAACAAAGTTAATGATGACGTCATAGCATAACTGTTCAAAGATAACTATCTCTCTACACTGGGGAGATTGTTCGAATCAAGGCAATTCCTCTCACAAGAAAGAAGAATGTCAGAAGACGTCAGAGCTACTATTACATCAATGCCTTCACAGTTCATCACCAACACTTGAGGGGGAGATTGTTGGAATCACTCCTAAACCATAATCAAGTGTTAGTAATTAATATGTAATAGTTAGCTTTATTATGGCCTTTATGTTTGTTATTAGCCTTAAGCTTATGTAGAAGGCCCATGAGCTTAGGCCCAAGCACATATAGGAAAGGATGGGAACTAGGAGTGTTGCCCTAGCTTCCCTCCTATAAATAATCTTGTAAACCCTCATTTGAGGGTTGGTTGTTCAAGTTCTTTTCTTTCACATACATCTACGCATAACCGGTCTTGTATTTCGTGTGTGTGTGCTTGAATCTTGTTCAATCGCCTTATCTCTTTCTATATTACTTGTGTTTGTAAAACTAGTGACCTAACAAGATGAAAACGAAAAAAAACGGACAAAAACATAAAAAACAGACGAAAGCGTAAAAAATGGACGAAAACGTAAAAAAATAGACGAACACGTAAAAGAAACGGACAAAAACATAAAAAAGGACAAAAATGTAAAAAACATACGAACACGTAAAAAACGGACTAAAACATAAAAAACGGATGAAAACATAAAAAACATATGAAAATGTTTTAAACTGGTGAAAACGTAAAATAACAGACAAAAAAAGTAAAAAAAAATGGGCGAAAACGTAAAGAACGGACGAACTTAAAAATAGACAAAAACGTAAAAATACAAACGAAAACGTTAAACCAGATGAAAATGCTTAAAAACGGAAGACAACGTAAAAAAACTGACAAAAACGTAAAAATAGACGAAAATGTAATTTAAAGAAATGAAAACTTTAAAAAAAAGGGATAAAAACGTATAAAACAAGCGAAAACGTAAAAAAAAATGGAAAAAAGAATAAAAAAACGGACGAAAACGTAAAACAATTGACGAACACGTAAAAGAAACGGACAAAAACGTAAAAATTATGGACGAAAACGGATAAAAACAAGTTTTTAATTCATTTTAAAAAATGAGGACTAACGGTGCAAAAAATCTTAACGGAGGGACTAATGGGCACATATTATTTTAACATTTAATGGATAAACTAACAGTCCATCTGTAACACCCCCAATTTCGTGATGCGCAACGGAATTCAAGTTGGGTGTTACTTCATGGCTCAACAGTTACAATAATAGAAAACGAACTATAATTGTGTCGTTTTAAAAGATTTATCATTCGATTTATATAAATATCAGAGTTTATAAAATGAGGTCCCAGTGGTTTTACAGTTTTATAAGTTTTCGAATGATAATATAGCCTTCTTTAGTATCCGTGCCCTTCCGTGCCATCCTCGTAAATTATGAACCTGAGATAAACATGCTAAAAAGTGTCAACACAAAGGTTGGTGAGTTCATAGAGTTTATAGATAAAAAGCTGAGTTCAATATTTTGATTATTGTAATAAATACGAATATCGATGAAATAAGTAGTGGACTACGTTGTTATGCACCCATAGTCATTTGTTTGCCCTAACCGGGTCAAAAGTTCAGTGAATCCATAGAATTTGTATGCAAAACGGTTGAACACAAGTTTCAAGGTTGGGCCACGTTGTTGCACCCATAAATTCAGTAGTTGCAGCATTTGTATCATTGCAACATTGTATATATTGCCTTAAGTCTCATGAACGCAAACCTTAACACGAACGCGTCATAATAATGACGTAAGTTACAGACATCATAGTAATGATGTGAGCAACAATGCCCTCTGGTAGGAGGTTGCCATTCTCCTATTATTCTCAAATAAAGTGCATTTGGTTACCTATCCGGCTAACACAAATGGGGCGTCAACTGCCAATAGATCTATTCACTATACTCGCGTTCACTAGCAAGTGATTAATGGTTCATGATATGAGGGACTTTTAGTGGCAATAGTGTATAACTTAGGCAATAACAATCAGGATCGTATACAGATAGTACTTGTGTTCAGGTTTGTAGCAAAACGTATAAAGTGTGATTATGAACTCATAGTAGTATGTAAAAGCTTTAGAGTACTTGTGAAATTAAATGAAAATAGTTGAGCATGTATCTCCCCCAAAAATAGTATAAAACAATTGAAAATGGGGCTATGAAACTCACAGTAATATGTAAAAGTTTTTAAAGTACTTATAAAAGTGAAAGCATGTAGTTGAGCATGTATCTCCCCCAAAAGAGTTAACAAAACTAATAAATAATAGAAAATGGGCTACGAACTCACGGTAATTCATAAGAGTTTAAAATAAATGTAAAAATATAAAGCAACATTTGAGCATGTATCTCCCCCAAAACATTCAAAATAAGGAAAAGAGGGGCTATGACTCACCTCGGTGTTATCGTAGTTTGGATGGAAACAAATTAGATAAAATGAACAAACTGCTCCGACTCTCGACCTGAGTTGGTATATCATGCATTTAGTATTTGTATTCAAATTCAAGTTTATGCGATGATAATGCTTTATCGGTAATTGGGTAAACATGAAGTCTCTTCAAATATTAGTAATACTTATCATACTTATTTTTATGGCTCGGATGATTGTTAATAAGTTTTATCGAAACCCAAGTTGTTAAAAATGATATGTTTCCAAAATGTTATATTTACAATTTTAAATATTTACGGTTTTTACCCTTGCACTTTCAAAAATGACACTTTCAACCCTCAACTATGGGTTATTGACAAAATCAGCCCTTGTATAATTAACTTTGAAAAATTTACATTTTTAGCCCAAGAAAACTTTATCTTTCAAAAATTACAATTTTTATACTTGTATTTTTATAAGAAAAGTTCACTTGTTTTAGGTCTAAATTGACAAAAGTGCGGGTAAATAAACGCGAGGCCTTAAAAGGTTTTTACTACGTTCTTGATCCCTTCAAGAGTTTTTCCGGTGATCTTTCTAATGGTTCAAACTAGAGGTCTTAAGCTTTTACGGTTTGGTCGCAATGATTTCTCAAAGTAGGGGGGTTAGGTGCCTTTTGTTGGTTTTGGGCGATAACGGGGCCAAACGAGGACAGATTTTACACTAGGCAAGCTAGTGTTTTTACAACGCATTTGACCCTTTAAACACTTTGTTGTAAGCTCTTTAAAATGGTATAGGTCTCATATTCTAGTCATCTTTGTTTAGAGAAAAACAAATCCGTGAACATGGCCACTTGGCCACGACGCGTTTTAAGAAAAAATCATTTTTGACCCATTAACTTTTACGGTGTCATATAGGGACATCATAATAGTTAATTAACTCATTTTAAGTCATTCTCTATCATCCTATAGCTCATAAGACTCAAATTTTGAAAAATGCACGCAAGGCTTATTTATGAAAATTCCCGCGAGTCACCCTCTTTATGGCTAATTATAAAATAGACCATAAGTGTTTTTAAAGACGTTATTGTGGCATTAACAACTTTGCAGCAAGCCCTTTAAGACGATGTAAACCTCATACTTTGAAATCTTTTAACTTGCAAGATATTAATTACGGAAAAAGGGTACTTAGGCTATTCTTGCCAAATGACACTTTTCGTTTTTAAACCATAAAACTCTATATCTTTTGCATGCGACCTTGTGAAATATGGTTTTATCCATTTCTAATGTTTCTAAGATGGTTCCTAATCAATTTTATCAAAAATCCCGTGTTTTCCCACATATTTGTTGTAAAAAGCTTTTTGGTATTTATGACCTTTGACCAAAATGATGTGCTGTTTTTAAACATAAAGACTAGGATTTTTAACCGGTTTACGGGGGTGTTTTGTAGTATCCCAGGTGGTGTTTACAATGGTACCTTGCTTGACCCTAATGTTGTAACACCCCCAAATTCGGTATACGCAGCGAAATTAAGGTTGGGGTATTACTTCATGGAGCACAGTCATAATAATAGATAAACGGCTCAAAAGAGACGTTTTAGATAAAACAGTTATCATTCATTTATTTAAGTCAGAGTTTTACAAAATAAAGGTCCCAAAGGAAATACGGAAATACATAGTTTTATTCTTGTGAATGATAACAAAAATGGACGCCCTTATATAAGAAAGTCCATTGCCACTCCGTGCCAGATCGTGCTCTAGTTTCCTGAGATAAAACATGCTAAAAGGTCAACACAAAGGTTGAGTGAATCCATAGTGTTTGTATAATAATCAGTTAAACACAAGATAAGCAGTAATAAAATCAGTAATATTGCAGTACAGTATATTCAGTAGTTGCAGCATTTGTATCATTGCAACATAGTGTATATTGCCTTGAGTCTCATGAACGCAAACATTAACACGAACGCGTCATAATAATGACGTAAGTTACAAACATCATAGTGATGATGTGAGTAACAATGCCCTCCAGTAGGAGTTTGCCATTCTCCTAGTATTCTCAAATAACGTGCATTTGGTTACCTATCCGGCTAACACAAATGGGGCGTCAACTGCCAATAGATCTATTCACGATATTCGCGTTCACTCGCAAGTGATTAATGGTTCATGATATGAGGGACTTTTAGTGGCAACAGTAGGTAACTTACGCAATATCAATCAGGATAGCATACAGAAAAGTACTTGTGTTCGGTTTTTGTAGCATGTATTTCCCCACGAGTTTAGAAAACAAATATGTAAAAGTGGGACTATGAACTCACCTCGGTGTTATTGTATTCTGGATGGAAAACAAATTAGATAATATGAACAAACTGCTCCAACTCTCGACCTGAGTTAGTATATCATGTATTTAGTATTTGTATTCAAGTTTATGTGACGGAAATGTTCTATAGATAACATGAAGTCTCTACAAAAATTAAGTATACTTATCATACTTATTATTATGACTCAAAAGATTAATAATAATTTTTTATCAAAACCAAAGTTGTTAATTATTTTATGTTTCCAAAATGTTATAATTTACAATTTTAAATATTTACAGTTTTTACCCTTGTACTTTCAAAAATGACACTTTAAACCCTCAACTATGGGTTATTGACAAAATCAGCCCTTATATGACTAACCTTACAGAAATTACATTTTTAGTCCAAAGGAAACTTTATTTTACAAAAATTATAATTTTTATACTTAAAATTTTATAAGAGAAATTCACTAGTTTTTAGCCTAAATGGATAAAAGTATGGGTGAATAAAAACGAGGCCTTAATAGGTTTTTACTACGTTATTGATCCTTTCAAGAGTTTGTCCGGTGGTCTTTCTAATGGTTCAAACTAGAGGTCTTAAGCTCTTACGGTTTGGTCGCAATGATTTTACAAAGTAAGGGGGTTATGTGCTTTTTGTTGTTTTTGGGCGATAACGGGGCTAAAAGAGGGCAGATTTTACACGAGGAAAGCTAGTGTTTCTACATCGCATTTGACCCTTCAAACACTATGCTGTAAGCTATTTTAAATGGTATATGTCTCATGTCCTAGTTCTCTTTGATTAGAAAGATACAAGTCCACGAACATGGCCACTTGGCCACGACGCGTTTTATGAAATTGTCCGGAATGGGGGGTTGAACGGGGCGTAAATAGATGAACCACAATCTCCATGATCCCAGTAGGTTCCATGGCAACATTTCTGGTGGACCCTATGATGTTTTGCGGGGGTACTGGGCCAATTTTTCGGATCAGCAATAGAAATTTTTGTCGGTAGTAAAACCAGTTTTCAGTATTTACGGTTTTTCGAAAAATGTTGTTTATATACCCTTTTGTACCCTAAAAACTATTTAAATTATTCCTTGACATAATCTTTGTAATCTTTACCCACTTTGTTATAAAGTGTCCCAGCGTACGTTTTCCATATCAAATTTTGACTTAAAAGTATTTTGCGCAGCACCGGTTCACCGGTACAAGCACCTGAACATAGAAAGATTAGTTTCTCTTGATCCTGTACTCTGTATATGGTAAATTTTATCGAATGTCGTATCACAAACTTCCCAGTTTACGCTACATCTTTGTGATCGAAAGGAGCACATTTTAGACGGGAGAAAATCGGGGCAATAGCGGGTTTTTGTTGTTTTTCGTGTATTGGGGGAATGAAACATTTTAGTAACGCTGGTTTGGCATTCTCGAATTCTGGAGATCAAACTTGGTAATCTTTCTGGTGGCCTGTTTGAGAACTTTCCTAGTTATTGCATCATTTTTGGATAATTCCGGAGCAAAAATAAGTGGGTATGAAAATAGGTAAATCCGATTTTTGATCACTTAAAGAGAATATTTTAAAATTCATATTTTTAATATTAAAAACATTTTATTTCAAAGGAAACCTGATTTTTACATTAAAGACATTCCAATCAGTATATTCCCGACTAAAACAGTTATTGGGTATCAACTCCCAAATTTCACAGTAAAAACTTTCATGTTCCCATTTTTGACATTTATAAATTTTAACATTTAATATTGTAAAACCTTTGTATTTTATTAATTGTTGAAACCAAAACTATTTTTTAATAATAATTAGAAAACTCAGTATTATTATTCATACTATTCATATGAATTAAAAACATCTCTGAAGTACAATAGATATCTTGTAAAGGC
>BPTQ01000006.1:180533750-180548256 GCA_019973895.1 Chrysanthemum seticuspe
ACTTCACTTCTCCTTAAGCCTTTGTTTACCCTTTTCCTTTCACTTCTTATGGTAAATTTTCAGTATGTTTGTGACTATATGGGTGGTTATATGGGGCGTAGGATATATAGGTAATATGGTATCATGTGTGTGTTTGCATGGGACTCAAAAGGAAAGTATATGGGGCGTATATATATAGGAGAGGAAATGCATGAATCTTCCAAGTGTTAAGTCACCTTGTCTTGCAAGAGAAGAGACAAGGTGATGTGTAGCTAGCCAAATGGAAGATGCATGTGGTTTCAAGGTATCATGAGGAAGTGTGGTAAAACTCTAGCCAAGAGTTTTACCCACCAAAATTGACCATGGTAAAAAGTCTTAGTAAATACGGTGATGTGTAAAAATTTGGTGCAAGTAACATGTTTGTGGCTAGTGTTTATACAAGTAACATTAAGTAACTAAAGTGTAACTAGTTAGTTTCATTTTAACTAGGGTAATTAGGGGGGCGTAGGCTTTAGTGGGTAGTAACTAGGGCTTGCATTGTTGTACATAAGGTGTAAATGGTATAAGTATCTAGTTAGGTTGCTAATTTATTTAGACAAATACTTGTTTAAGTAATTTACATGTAAATAAATAATAGTAAAGGCTTAAGTTTGGTGTTTAATATTTGTACATTATCATTGTTTAGTTGTACCTACTAAAAGTATATTTTTAAGACTTGTGCTTGAAAGAGTTGTACAATGTGCTTAATATTAAGTACACTAAGGTTTATAATGAAGTTTTAAGTTAATTAAATACCTTTATGCATCAATGACTTGTACATTGGTTTAATAAACTTGTACCTTGGAAATTGGTAAATGTTTTATTTATATCTTTAATTTTAGTTTGTGATTTTATTTACATAAAATCATAAGATTTACAAATTAGGGTTTTAACCGGAAAATGCCTTAGAGTTAGGGTTTTATGTTTTAAACTTGTACATTAAGTTTAATGGTTTGTACATTAGGGTTTATGACGTAGTATCGAAATTTTTATAAGAGTTTAAGAAAACCCTAATTTACTTGTGACATTGTATTGGAAATGACGCTAATAATATAAAGATTACTTTATACCGGACATCCCGTATGTTATGTTAGGGCACAACTGGCATGGGTGACCATGCCGGGAAATTTCAAGTAAGACATAAGAGTGATGTTATGGGACTTTCATCGTCACTTAAGAGTGTGTATAGCAAAGGCATTAATTGTGAGAGTGAGCAGTTTGTGAGTGCGGCTTATTATCTAGTCGTAGAAAGAAAAAAAATGTACGTAGAAAAATGAATTACTATTAGTATAAAGGTGAATTTTTACCGGTGGTTAAAGTCTCCCCTCCTTAAATGGAATCTCGTCCTCGAGATTCACTCGGTTGTTGGTTATGGTGTGGGAAAAGTGTGGATATCCATGGAGCGTTGATTACAAGGATGTGTTTGAATAGTTTTCTGGTTACGAAGTTTTGCTTTTGAAAGATTGTTATTAGGAAATCTGTGAAGATGATTGTTTCTTTCATGACATGATTCTTCCTAAATTAGACATAGGTGATCAGGCTATGTATAATTGAGGAAAAATGATGTGATGCTTGATTCAGTCAAAGTAGTATCATATTTCTCAAAAGTTTTAGATGGTGTTCAACGTTTTGCTTTTCTAAAATGGAATCCTAGACAACTTTTCAAGGTAGCAAGAAAGATTGGTTCGCCAAGCGATAGTAAATAGTTGGTAGAATGACACATTATCAATTTTTCCAGGGTGATAACGGAATAGCTCGGAATAAAGTTTGTAGATTAGATTATAGGATACGTGGAAGAAACTTAGGGTATGGTAATAGTCTAGGGCAGTCGGGTGAGTTTAAGTAAGGAAGCGAAAGTAATATAAAGCTTTTATCGGCTACAGTATCAAACAATACTTTAGCTAAATGTCGATTGAGAGAAAACATACCCGTGACCACATCCGGGTTGTGCTGAGTGTTTGCATCTCCTAGCACGTAAGATCTTGCACGGGCCGGGTTGTTCTGGTTGCCATTCTGTTTGGGACATCAATTTTTGTAATGTCCTTTCTCACACATCCGTGGCATATCACTTCTACAGGCTGCAAATTAGCACCTGAGGCCCTACAGTCTCTGGTTTTGTGGCCGGTTCTTTGACACTTTCCGCACTTAATAAAGCATGGTCCATTGTGATGCATCTTGCATTGGTTGCATAAGGGCAGATTTCCAGCATATCCATTGCCTCCAGCAGGTGCGGCTACATAAGCTTTGGCAGTTTCCTGCCCTCGGTTCTATTGGTAACGATGGTTGTTGTTTCGGTTCTTGTTGTTGTAGTAGGTATTATTGTTGGGGTAGTTGTTGTGATGGTGGGTGGTCCTCTTGTCATCAAGCTTCCTTTTGTGATCATTACCTCCTTGGGTGAAACCACGCTTGACATCCCGGTCCATTGACGTCTGAGCAATAGAAATTGCTTCCTCTAGTGACTGTGGTTTTGATGAGGTGACATTACCCTCGATACTGCGGGGTAAGCCTTCAGTGTACTTCTCCAATGTCTTCTCGAGATCAGGCACTACACTTGGGCATAGCATTGCCAGTTCCTGAAACCTTCTGTTGTAGTTCTTGAGATCAGTTCCTTTCACCACCAGCTGGTAAAACTCATCTTCTAACTTCTTAATCTCGGTGCGAGGACAATACTTCTTTAGCATCATCTTTTTGAAGTCAGCCCAGGTGAGTTGATAGGCTGCCTCAACACCCATAGTTTGGGCAGAAACATTCCACCAAGATAGGGCATCGTCCAATAGAGTTCCTATAGCAAAAGTGACCTTGTCGTCATCAGAACAACCGCTTCTCATGAATACTGTCTCTGTTCGCTCAAACCAGCGAGCCAACTCAGTTGCTCCTTCTGTTCCTTTGAAAAAGGTTGGCTTACAGTTCATGAAATCTTTGTAAGTACACCTGCGAGATATAGCTGCCTCACTTTCTCCGTTAGGCCTGCTAGTGCTTCCAGAGCGGGCCATGGTTGCTGCTTGTCTCTCGAGTGCTGCAGCGACACTGTCTGCAACTAGTTTTTGGATATCAGCTTGGGACATGGCGGGTGCTGGTGTTCCGGTGGAATTTCTTGTTTGGGCCATATTTCTATTAATGCCACAAGAACATATATGTTTAGAATGACCATGTTATGTTATACGCGTTGAAATCATAGAAATATAAGAATCATATGATCATATCATGCTCGAATACTATCACACGGTAAAGTGATTCACCCTGGTCTACATCAATCGATATAATAACACAGCATAATATCAAAACCATATATAGTCATAAACAACTCGCAAATTTTTTCATATAACAAAATATTACAAGTGTCATATTTATGCCACATGTCGTGGCTAGGATGTCATACCAAACACTGTCAGATAAGGACCTACTCTAATGGCTACCAAGGGCTTCTTCGCGACGACTCTCCAGCTCTATGATCATGCTGAGAAGGACTTGTATATACTCCTGGTATCGGGACTGGATATCTACCACTACTGCCTTTAACGTGGTAATCCTAGAGTAAGCCATCACTAAGTCATCACTTTGCATCATCATTGCTTCTGACATCATCACGTCATTGTCATATAGTAGCAGTATGTGTTGACTGGTTCGCCCGTGATGTTCCTCCAGATTATCTGCCCTTTCACGAGTCTCCCGCATTCCGGTGCTCAAAATATCTATCTCCTGCTGCATAGTTGCTTTCTTAGAAACTAACTCCTCCACCGAATTCTCAAGTGACTTGATGCGCTCCAGAGGTAACTTATCTAGATGGCCTAAGGCAGTATTAATCTGCTCCTCATGTCTTTCCAAGCGTGCCAATAGTGTGAGGTTGGTGGGCGGTCTGTCCCTTGCTGCTTGCGAACTTTCTCCAATCTCGAATATCCGTGGTGGCGTACGGATATCTGGAGTAGGTGATTGTAAGACATTGTACTTAGCAATGATGGTCCTAGCCTCTTCTCCGAGTTCATATGGCTGAGACGGGGTAGTAAAGACTGTAGCTGAAGATGGAGGTGGTGTAGTTGAAGGTGGTACATACGTGGGTAACATGTATGGGTGTGGGGGTGGTGGTGAGTGCACGGGAAGTGCTGTCTCAAATGGCTCTGCATCTGCAAAAGTAGGATATCCTCTCCTAGCTAGCACATATGGATCGTCAGGAAATGGAGCGATGTCAGGTACTACCGTGACGTCTTCCGTCTTTATTGTGTACATAGGTGTTGGGTCTACATCAGATACTACCGCGAAATCCTCAGATGACTCTTCTAAATGGATCAAACTCCATATCTTCCATAGCGCGGCTGGGTGCTGGCGAATGAACTAACGTATCCGTGGAAGGAATGGTCTCTTCGGACTCAGTATCCGATAAGATAATAATATAAGGGATAGGGGAAGACATAACTCTGTAACAACCCGGTAATTGTAAATATCTCTTTATATGTATAAATAATCAGTATAAACATGCATAAATAGTGTCTGAACGGTGTAGTGGCACGGAGGAATTTGTTTAAGTGTGAAAAAGAGTTATAGTTTCGGTTTTGTATTCCGTTCTCTATAACTATGGCTCTGATACCAATCTGTAACACCCCCAAATTCGGTATACGCAGCGGAATTAAGGTTGGGGTATTACTTCATGGAGCACAGTCATAATAATAGATAAACGGCTCAAAAGAGACGTTTTAGATAAAACAGTTATCATTCATTTATTTAAATCAGAGTTTTACAAAATAAATGTCCCAAAGGAAATACGGAAATACATAGTTTTATTCTTGTGAATGATAACAAAAATGGACGCCCTTATATAAGAAAGTCCATTGCCACTCCGTGCCAGATCGTGCTCTAGTTTCCTGAGATAAAACATGCTAAAAGGTCAACACAAAGGTTGAGTGAATCCATAGTGTTTGTATAATAATCAGTTGAACACAAGATAAGCAGTAATAAAATCAGTAATATTGCAGTACAGTATATTCAGTAGTTGCAGCATTTGTATCATTGCAACATAGTGTATATTGCCTTAAGTCTCATGAACGCAAACATTAACACGAACGCGTCATAAAAATTACGTAAGTTACAAACATCATAGTGATGATGTGAGTAACAATGCCCTCCAGTAGGAGTTTGCCATTCTCCTAGTATTCTCAAATAACGTGCATTTGGTTACCTATCCGGCTAACACAAATGGGGCGTCAACTGCCAATAGATCTATTCACGATATTCGCGTTCACTCGCAAGTGATTAATGATTCATGATATGAGGCACTTTTAGTGGCAACAGTAGGTAACTTAGGCAATATCAATCAGGATAGCATACAGAAAAGTACTTGTGTTCGGTTTTTGTTGCATGTATCTCCCCACGTGAGATTAAACGGTTGAAGAATAGCCGTATTCCGATTATCAAAGTTCGTTGGAACTCCCGACATGGACCAGAGTTCACTTGGGAACGTGAGGACGTTTTCTGTAGGAAGTATCCTAAACTTTTCATGACATCAAGCAACTTGGAGTGAAACCCGGAACGGGTTTCTTCTGAGGCTGGGAGGCTGTGACAACTGGCAATTTAGGGAGTCTATTTTAGGTAACCGCATTACGTTAAACTAAACCGAGTTTTGCCTTTAACACTATTTTTATCAACCGTGACTTGATTTTATATAGGCTATTGGTTTTTATGGTTTATTTCATTATTGAACGAGTTATCGTATGAGTTTTAACTCTTTTTGGTAGGCACTATTCGATTCGGCACTAGAAAAGCCTAAAACGAGAAATAATGTAACTTTTAGACCGTAACTCGAAAATTGACAAATAAATAGTCAAAACTTGTGGAAAAACATAAATAACGATAATAGAAAGTCGAATGAATGTCGCGGGAAACTCGGGGGACAATATATGAGCTCGGGAATGGGTAAACGGGATAGTTTATGAAAAATAACGCCTTCGGCCCCTCCTTTTTCCCTCCTAGCCGGCCACCCTTCCCCCTCCCCCACTTTTTTTATTAGTCCCTAGTCCCAAGTATATATACCCCATCATCTCTTCATTCCACTCTTTCATTTCCCTCTCTAAAATTCACCTACACTTCCCTTTCTCTCTCTACTCTCTCTCTACCAAAAATACATAAACCCTAACCCTAACCACCCATAACCGCCGCCCACCTCCGACCATATTCCGGCCAAAATCTAGCGAGTGGTACTACACCTCCACAACCATCTTGTAGATCTCCTTTCCCTCTTTCTATCCATATATAATACTATCACTAAAACCTTCATTAACACATTCAAATATTAAGATTAAGATTCGTACTTTTAGGGTTTTCATCAATTATTGTAGATCGGGCTTGAATAAGGTAAATGGAACATGGGTAAAGCTTGTTTGAGCTTTAATAAGCCACGTATGGTTTGATTTCAATTCGTACATGCCACGAATTTTAGGGCTTTTGGTTTAAACATGGGATTAAATCTAATTAACACTTAAATGAACACGTAGCTAGTGTTTTGGGAGTCATGTGGTGTATCATATTGTTGGGTTTTTGCACTTTAGGTCTAGTTTCATGTTTTTGATTAGAAATAGTTGATGGGTTTGATGTTTGGTTAATGATTGGAGGTTGATTGATTGTATTTGGATGTTGTGGTATTGATTTGGGAGATGTTTGGCTATGTTGGTGAGGCGTATGAGCCACCATGACGACGATGGTCATGGCTTGGATGGCGTACAAGACCCATATGGACCGTGGGTCCGTGATAACGCTCAGATTGTTCATGTTTCTAGTAGAGTTATGTGTGCTTTTGTATATGTTATTTGGTTGTATTTGTGTGATTTTAGTGCTTTATTGCATCAAAAGGCGTTTGCCTAGTATTTATAACCAAGTGCAGGGAAACGGAAGAAAAAGTAAAGAAATGTTCAGCAAATAGAAGATTTCCGTTTCAGTGAAGCAGGTCAAGCACAAATCAGTATCTCAAGTACCTTTGAAGACCATAGTGATTGAAGAACCAAGTTCTACAAGATAATGGAAGTAAAGACCAAGTTTCCGTAGCTCAGTAAATCCAACCGGATCGGTTACGAGTGCAACCGGATCGGTTGGATAATGACCAAATATGCCAAAATGCCATCACCAACCGTTCGGTCGCCACCCGCAACCGGAACGGTTGGCTCTTTTGTAGAAGACCAACCGAATCGGTTGGTCGTGTAACCGATCCGGTTGTAGAAGCTGCATCTGCCAAATCTTCATCACTAAGTTTTCCCTTTGCATCGAAACAATTCTAGGTCCTTCTCTTGGGTATTCTAGTCCCTTCCTTACTCCTTGGAGGCCAAGTTCAACAATTAATACCCTAGGATTTGGAACTAGTATAAATAGAGACCATTTGTGAGCACTTTCGTTGAATTGAGATACACGGCCCACGGTTCCCCATTGATCAGTACAAGTACTGCCTGTGATCAGGTATAATTCCGAAGAATCTCCTTGACAGGGTTTTGCAGCTGCTCTAGCTGTTCTCAAACCGGAACGTCTCAAAGAAGACAACACAGAGTGACTGAACCAGCGAATTTGAGATTCACTGATTGATGAAAAGAGATTTGAAAAACAATCGTGTACTGCTCAATAAAGTGTTTTTGCAATACAACGAAGGTTTTAAGGAAAATCAATTATCAATCATAAACACCTTTTATTATTGAAATATTGATACACAGTCGATGTGCTAGCGAAAAGAATTTTAAGCACAACGACCAGTTTTCAAAGGTATCCGTAAATCCATAACATGAACCAGGATTGATTCATAATTCTGAATCACCCCATTGTTTCTGTTCAGTTGTCACATGGTTGATCTATTGGATAGATCTCACATGCCACCCACCAATAGCTTGTTTGATGTTGGATCTAGAAGGATTTCCATCTTCATTGTGAATATTTTACATATCACTCGGATGTTCTGGCAATACCACAAGGATAATGCGTAGGACTCTTAAAATATAATCTGTCTTTCCACATTGTGTGAAACAGAGAGTCTTCATTGACAGTGTCTTAGTGATATTTATTGATGATCTCGTGGCTCTAGACTCAATTATGCACACTTGGTTCCTATGCCGGAGACTAGCGAGAGGGTCTCCTTCTTCAATATCACCAATCTCTAAGAGAAAGTCGATAGATAATGTAGGTTCACCGTGAGAATAAAACAAGTCCTTTTAAGAGAAACTTGAGTAGCTTGGGAAGTTGTAGTGCAGTGCGTCACTGGGTCCATGACGTCTTGTCTTCAATACCGGTGTTACCTTAGTAAACCCTAATAGCATATGTATTGAACCCGGTTTCTGCCCTAAGGTTGAATTATTGGAGGGCTATTTCTTTTCACCCTTTTCACATTCAATTCTTTTTCATTCTTCAACCCCTTCAGTGCTTACCGAGACTTCATTACTAGAACCTTGTTGGGTTTATTCTAGTTCTAGCTCTATCTCAGTCCGCACTCTTCCCATTTCTCACTTTTCTCCTTTTTTCATCATACCTAAGGACTCTACACTATCTAGTGGATTGTCCCTGGGTAGATCCCTCCGGCTCTGGCGGGATCGTGGGAACGAATACCTAACCTAACCATCCTTATATCATCATACATAAAGTAAATTTGGTCGGTCTTTTTGGTATTGTTCATCTGCCATTGGAACCAATTGAAAACCATTTGAAAATCAATCCAGATACTTGTGATATATTATCAAAGCATTTTGTACCTAAGTTGTTTTTGTTAGGATTTAGTAAATCCATGTATTAAAGAGTCGGTCACCTCAAGTATATGTAATCATTAGAAAGCTCGTAGTCGTAGATTATTATAAGTTAAGTTGTATTTAGTTTAAGTAACACTGTGGAGGACGGACGGGTCTTTACCCACTGTATGCCTGATCCACAGCCCGATAGGTGGCGATTTATGTAATGACTATAAATACTCTCTACCTTCCAAGGTAGAGAGTTGGAGCTCATAATAAGATTTTTCTTTCTCTCACTAAAGTTCCCAAACCTCTAACTTTCTCTCTCTAAAACTCTTGTGTATGCCTCTTATGGTTATGGTTTGATGTGTATGTGAAATCCAATATGTTACAAATGGTATCAAGAGCCATGGTTTGATCATCTCTTACATATCTTTAGATTTCTAGTGAGTTTTAGGTGGTTTTAGAGTTTGGAAAAAGTATAGTGGTTTGTGCATCATTTGGATCATTTCTTGTGTTAAAGTTTGAATCTTGGGTGTAGTTTTGTGTTTAGGATCATTGTATGTGCTTGGGTTTTGATTTGGTAAGCTTGAATCATCGTGATTGGGTTGTTTTTTGATTGAAAAGTGGTGTTTATGTGATTTTCTAGCTAGCGACTTGAGTCACGGATAAGTTATCTTGGTAGCGACTTGCTTTGTAATTTGGTAGCGAGTTGTAGTTGAAGGACGTAGCGAGTTGAGCTAGCGACTTGTCTATTGATACAAGCCGACAAACAGTACACTTAGTGGATTCTCCACTACGGGTAGCGACTTGGTGTAAGTTAGCGACTTGTACTTAAGTTTGTTAGCGACTTGGTGTTAGCTATTTGGTGCTTAGCGAGTTGCTCTTTAGCGACTTGACAACTTAGCGACTTGGAGCTTAGCGACTTGCTGTCAAAATTTTCCTAGCTACTTGGTTCTTAGCGAGTTGCTATTTAGCGACTTGACTGTGTCTTAGCAACTTGGCATAATAGCGACTTGGTGCTTAGCGACTTGGTTCAGGGTTACTTAGCGACTTGGTTGATTCTGTCTGTAATACGGTTTTCTCTTGATTTAGTAAAATCCCGTGAAAGAATCTATTTCCTGGTTTAATCATAGAGTTATAAAATCCCGTTTAATTTGTTAACACGTCTACCAACGTTCCTACAATCATCTCCACTGTTGCCGAGGATGTTCAAGTAGCTGGTTCAGATACTCGTCCACCCATGCTTGACAGAACTGACTACGACTCTTGGGCTCAACGAATCAGATTGTACTGTCTTGGGAAGGAAAATGGGGTCAACATTCTCAAATCCATTGATGAAGGACCTTATCGGGTTGAGACTACTAAAGACATACTTGATACAGCTGAAGATGGAACATTGATTTACGGAATGGACAGACCAAAGACGTATGATGAGCTCGATGATAAGGAGAATAAGAGATTTGATGCAGATATCAGGGCTTCTAACATTATACTGCAAGGTCTTCCAGAAGACATCTACAAGCTTATCAATCACAACACTAAAGCAAAGTCTGTATGGGATAATGTCAAGATGCTTCTCTCAGGTTCTGAATTGACTGTTGAAGATAGAGAATCACAAATATATGATGAATTTGAGCATTTCAAGATGAAACCTGATGAGAGTGTCTATGAGTACTATGTGAGATTCCATAAGCTGGTGAATGACATGAGGAACATCAAAATGACTATGCCCAACATTCAGCTGAACTCAAAATTTGTGAACAACATGAATCCCGAATGGCACAAGTTTGTCACTTCTGTGAAGCTAACTAAAGGATTGAAGAATACAAACTATGAGCAACTGTATGCCTTCCTTCTCCAGAATGAAAGACATGCTATGTTTGAAAAAAGGATTCTGGAACAGTTCAAAACCAATCAGGGAGAAACAAGTTCATCAAATGATTTAACTGCTTTTTACACAAATGTTGGGATCACCACCAAAGCTTCTCAAGTTGTACCCTTGGGTAATGGTAATCACAAACTCATTCTTGATGCAATGTTCAAACAAGCTGATGATGATGCATCCGTGGGAAACTTCATTAATCAACTAGCCCTCATGATCAGTCAAAACATGAACACTCTCCCACACACCAACAACAATCTCAGAACAGCATCCAATCCACACAATCAAGCCACTGTCAGAGATGGGAAGGTTATGGTGCAGCCTGTTCAAGAAAGGAAGTTCGATCAGAGAAGAGGTGGAGTATGTGGAGGCTATGGTGGAAATCATAATCGAGGAAGGATTGGTAATCAAGGATAAACGAAGCCTATCAAATGCTACAACTGTGGTGGTGAGGGACACATTGCAAGGAATTGCACATCTCTAAAACGTCCACAGAATGCTGAGTACTTCAGGGATAAGATGTTGCTAGTGCAAGCTCAGGACAATGGAGCAGCTTTGGATGAAGAGGAGTTACTGTTTCTTGCTGAAGGAAATGCCAAGACTTATGATGCTGATGTTGATGAACAGCCGATTCAGGAGATAGGTCATAATCATCATAATGCTTTTCAAGTAGCTGATTGTGATGCATTTGATTCTGATGTAGATGATGAACCTACTGCTCAAACAATCTTCATGGCTAGCATTTCTCCTATGGTATCTCCAAAGGTCTCTCCTCCATAACAAACTGGTACATCCAAAGACAAAATCATTTCAGAGGTATTAAAACTATATGATGATGTTGATGAGCGAAAGATGCATATTGAAGTACAATCTCTTGAGACTTATGAATCAGATATTGATAATGTGGGTAATAGCAATGTTGTCCTATATGATCAATATGTGAAGCAAAGTGAAAGTGAGATTGTACCAAGTAATGCATCTTCTGCAGTCAATCATGACTATGTTTTTGATGAATTCACAGCATGTGTCCATGATGATTCTATTGTCTCTGAACTGAATGCCTATAAAGAACGTGTTGCTATTTTTGAACAACGTGCTAAATTTGAGTTGACCACTCGTGAGCAGGAAATGGATGACCAAATGCGTACAATCATCAGAAAAAGTAATTTTAGAGAAGAAGTATTAAAACAAGAGTTAAACTCCTTACAAGAAAAGCTTTCTAAAACTGCTAAGAAAAAACAAGAACTTCAAGAAAATGTGAAAAAGCTTAAGCAAGAATTCAATGCTAAGGAATCAAAACTTTTGAAAGATTTTTCTAGTCTGAAAACTTTGAAAAACAAGCTTGAAAACAAGTTGTACGTACAAGGGAACACCATTCAGACTGCTCACATGATCACTAAGCATAGAGTCTTAAGCGATAAGCATAGCATTCCCCTTGTTGAGGAACCAAATCCTGAGGTCATTAAGAAGGCTAGAAGTGCTCATAAGGTAATTTATGATGGTAATGAAATCCTTAACCCTAGACAGAAACCTAGTTGCGCTGAGTGCACAGAGGAAGATAAGAAATCAAATGAAGTCACTAGGGAGAAGATGAACAAGAAACTAGATGATCCAAAATGTAAAGAGAAGAAAATAATTATCACACCTCATGATTACAAAAAGGAGAATTGGATTTCCCTGAACAAGTTTAAGCCTCAGACATTGTTAACCCCCGAACAAGTGCTCTGGAAAAAGGATTTAGATAAGCTAAAAGCAGAGAATCTTGTTGTAATAAACCCCACCTTTAGGAAAATGCCTTCAGCGACTGTGTATCCTCCCAATACACCAATGCATTTAGTTCCTAGGACTATTGCCACTAAAAGCAAGACCTTAATCAGTCAATATGTTATTTTTCAACTATTTGTTGATTTTGAGAAAACTTGTAAGAAAAGGATCACACCCACTGGTATAACTGAAGCGGAAAGGGGTTTTGAGCAAATGAAAGAATGTTATTTAACTGAAGTCATGCCCTTCTTTAAACAACTAAAAGATCAATTTAAAAGTCTTAAAAAGGGAATGAATTTAGACATTAAAGAAATGGAAAAGGAATTTGATGCAATGATCGTTGAGGTTAGTGACTATGAGCGAGAATTAAAATATAATGAGATTGAGAGGAAGAACTTGCATACACTGAATGAGAATCTGATTTCTGAATGTGTTGCTCAAGATGTGTTTTTCACTGCTACAAATTGTTCCATTAATGCTTCTCAATTTCATGAATTATCTGTTGCCCTGAAAGTCTCCCATGATCGTGTCATTGAGCATGAAAAGACTAATTCTAAACTAAATGAGAAAATTGAACTGGATGATAACGACAATTTGGTTAAACATTTTTCTAAACTAGAGGTTGAGCATTTTAATTTACAACTAAAATATCAACATCTTAAAGAAAATGTCAAAACTTCAAATATCAAGACATCCTCAGATGCTCCAGAGTTTGATGCAGTTTTTCAAATAAACAAACGTGATGAACAGATTCAAGCTCATTACAACACGATCAGAAACTTGAGCCCAAATCTCCCAATTAAAGGGTGAAAAGAACAATGTGACTGGCTCCTAAATGCCTCCTCCTTTAGATTCTCATAATTCTCAAACATTTCATCTTCAAAACTTAGTAAATGCATTACAAAAGGAAAACGAAAGTTTTCTAGAAGAAAATGAAAAGGTTAAACGTCATTTCAATGATTTATTTGAATCAATAAAGGTCACTCGTAATAAAAATAACGAACAAATAGCTTCATTGCAAAAAGAAATTGAGAATCTGAAGAGCCAGGTAAAAGGGAAAATGCCAATGACCAATGGGGAGAATGGTGTATCAAAGGTTCACGTTTGTAATAAATATGCTTTGTCTGTGAAATATGTTCCTCCTCATCTTAGGAATAATAAACTTGCAATTCAAACATATTTCTCATATCTTAAGGATTGTCTAGAATGTCTCCGTGAGGTTGTTGAAGAGGATAAGTTAGAGAAACCACTTGATAATGCAATTGGGCATGCATGCCTATATGTCAAACGATCTCAAGAACTTCTAGAATGCTTAATCACAATATGCCCTAAGTCCTTAGGTGAGAAAGTTAATCCTTTGATTCCGTGTTCTATGCCTAGTGCCAAGTATGAAATCCATTCGATGCCCAATGTTATGAATGTGAACCTTAGTGTGCCTTCAAGTAGTTCAGATTCCAGATCTGTTAGTGTTAAGAAAGTGAACCTTAGTGGGCCTGCATGTAGTTCAGATCCCAGCACATCTAAACAGGATATGCAAAGAGTAGCAAAACCAACTAATGTTCCCATTCCCTCTACAGGAGTAAATGAGAAACGTATAGGACAAATCTACACGACCCTAGACTTGATGTACGTCCGGGTGATTCCAAGTGAAAGAATTGTGATTGTCTAGACCTTAGACTTGATGAACTTCCGTGTGATTCCAAGTGTAAGTATTGTAACCCGTAGCTTACCTAAAGTATGAACCGTGATCCGTATCTTGTGCCTTAGTTTCCTAATTGAAAGAGTGGATTCCTGAATCCCGTATAACACTAATTCGTAAGATCTTCAAGAACTCTAGCAAACTGTATATCCGTACGTACGGGTTAACGTAATAGTTCACCAAAGAGATTGAATAGGAGAAGTTGTTGGAGTGCCTCTGTAAGATCTGTTAGGAATTCTATACTCTTTATACAAACTTAACGTTCAAATAATAAGGATTCTACTCCTCCTTGTATAAAGTGTCTGTTTCGTATAAATAATGTTTGCACTTGGAAACTATGTGGTAAGAGGGGTAACCAGTAACCGTAAAAGGGAAAATGGACCGAGAAGTCTAAGAGTTAAAGAAAAACGTTACTTCGATAAACAAGCAATAAAAATAATGCTCACTGGAAATAACTAA
>BPTQ01000006.1:180548266-180638202 GCA_019973895.1 Chrysanthemum seticuspe
CTTCTATTTCTGATGTGGGTTTTCCAATCACTGTTACTAACCAAATGGAACCCATTCTTGCATGGGGATCCCAATTATCCAGTTATCCATTCTTGTCTGTGTTCAACTTCATATCGTTCAAATCGTTCTGTGGTACCTGGACTCAGGCTGTTCCAAGCATATGACTGGAGACCGGTCACGGCTCATGAACTTCGTGAGTAAATTCATCGGGACAGTTAGATTCGGGAACAACCATTTTGGAGCTATTATGGGTTATGGAGATTATGTGGTTTGTAAAAGTGTAATTTCTAGGGTATATTATATGGAAGGTCTTGGTCATAATTTGTTCTCTGTTGGTCAATTCTGTGATTCTGATCTAGAAGTAGCCTTTAGAAAGCATACTTGTTTCGTTAGAGAACTTGATGGTGTAGATTTATTAAGAGGTACTCGAGGTTCAAACCTATACACCATTTCTATCGACGACATGATGAAGTCCTCTCCAATCTGCTTGCTGTCAAAGGCTTCTAAAACAAAGTCTTGGTTATGGCATCGTCGTCTCAATCACTTGAACTTTGGTACCATAAACAACCTTTCCAGAAAGGATCTTGTCAGAGGCTTACCTAGATTAAAATATGAAAAAGACCTTCTTTGCTCAGCTTGTCAATTGGGAAAAAGCACGAAATATGTCCACAAACCAAAACCCACAAACTCTGTAATGGAAGTTCTTCATACCCTTCATATGGATCTGTGCGGTCCAATGAGAGTGCAAACTATTAGTGGGAAGAGATATGTTTTAGTAGTGGTCGATGACTACTCCCGATTCACTTGGGTTAAGTTTTTGAGGTCAAAGGACGAAACTCCAGATGTCATCATTAAACTCATTAAACAACTACAGATCTGACTCAACAAAACGGTCTGAATCGTCCGAACTGACAATGGAACTGAGTTTGTTAATAAAGTACTCAATGAATTTTATGAAAATGTTGGAATCAATCCTCAAATAAGTGTTCCTCGAACTCCTCAACAGAACGGTGAAGTTGAAAGACGAAATCGAACTCTTGTAGAAGCTGCAAGAACAATGCTGATTTAGTCAAAGGTTCCAATGTTTTTATGGGGTGAAGCTATTGCCACTGCTTGTTACACTCAAAATAGATCTCTAATTCACACATCTCATGGAAAGACTCCATACGAACTTTTCCACAATCAAAAAACCTGAGCTATCATATCTTCGTGTGTTTGGTGCTTTATGCTATCCAACGAATGACGGACAAGATTTAGGTAAATTGAAAGCTAAAGCGGATATTGGAGTATTTGTTGGATATGCACCAAACAGAAAAGGTTACCGAATCTACAACAAGAGAACCCGAGATATCATGGAAACAATTCACGTTACGTTTGATGAGCTGACCGGTCAAATGGCTCCTGGAGAATCCAGTTCAGGACTCGCACTTCAAAACAGTCCCATTGGTTCATCCCTTGTACCAAATTCTTCTCCAGCAACTCCATATGTACCTCCATCTGAAGATGATTTAAAGAAATTGTTTGATCCTATGTTTGATGAAAATTATGAGTCAAGTGCTAATGAACTGTCGATTCCCACAATAGAGGCTGCTCATATCCCTGTGAATGAAGTCAATCCTTCAGTCTCGATATCATTAAGTCAAGAAGCGCCTGCTGCTGATCACTCAGTCTCATCAACAAATCATCAATCTTCGAATGTACATCATGGAACTGTTTTTGGCATCAATGATGAAGTTAATCCCTTTGATACTCCTGAAGATGCTCCATTTGAAAACATATTTGCTCCTGAATCATCATTAGAACCATCTTCTTCAGGAGACATCGACTCTGCTACTTCAGTCCCTCAACAACTGCCACATGAAGACCTCAGAAAATGGACTCATGATCATCCATTAGACAACATCATTGGTAATCCCTCTCGTCAAGTATCCACACGGAAACAACTTGCAACCGATGCCTTGTGGTGCTTCTTCAACTCCGTACTCTCTAAGATCGAACCAAAAGATGTTAAAACTGCCATGAATGAAGACAGCTGGTTCAATGCCATGCAAGAAGAAATTCATGAGTTTGATCGACTTAATGTATGGGAATTAGTACCTGCTCCAGATTGTGCTATGATCATTGCTCTAAAATGGATCTTCAAAGTGAAACTTGATGAGCATGGTGATGTGTTAAAGAACAAGGCTCGATTGGTTGCAAAAGGATACCGTCAAGAGGAGGGTATTCACTTTGAAGAATCTTTTGCTCCTGTTGCTCGTATCGAGGCAATCAGAATCTTCTTGGCTAATGCTGCTAGTAAGAACATGGTAGTCTATCAGATGGATGTAAAGACGGCATTTCTGAACGGAGATCTTAAAGAAGTCGTCTACGTCAGCCAACCTGAAGGCTTTGTGAATCCAGAGCATCCTACTCACGTTTATCGTTTGAAGAAGGCTCTTTACGGTTTAAAGCAAGCTCCAAGGGCATGGTATGATACGCTATCAAAGTTTCTTCTATCTACCGGATTCAGCAAAGGAGCAGTTGATCCAACATTGTTCACCAGGAAGTCAGGCAAACATTTAATTCACGTTCAAATTTATGTTGATGATATCATCTTTGCCTCGACTGACCCCAATGAGTGTGACCGTTTTTCAAACAAAATGGGTTCTAAATTTCAAATGTCAATGATGGGACAAATGTCATTTTTCTTGGGATTACAAATTTCACAAAGTCCCGGAGGCATTTTCATAAATCAATCTAAATATGCAAATGAGATTTTAAAGAAATTTGGATTTGATTCAAGTGACCCTGTTGACACTCCCATGATAGAACATACTAAACTAGATGAGGACCACTTAGGGATCATGGTAGATCAAACGAAATATCGTAGTATGATTGGATCCCTGATGTACCTCACAGCTAGTAGACCAGACATCTTGTTCGCTGTTTGCATGTGTGCTAGATACCAGGCTAAGCCTACTAAAAGGCACCTTGAAGCGGTTAAACGGGTCTTTTGGTATCTCCAAGGAACCATCAATATGGGACTTTGGTACCCGAAGGACACCGGTATGTCACTAACAGCCTATGCAGATGCTGATCATGCAGGATGTCAAGATACTCGTCGAAGTACGTCTGGAGGTGCTCAGTTTTTGGGTGATAAGCTTGTGAGCTGGTCTTCAAAGAAGCAAATGAGTACTTCTATTTCCTCTACAGAGGCTGAATACATAGCCATGTCATCTTGTTGTGCTCAAATCCTGTGGATGAGATCCCAATTATCTGATTATGGCTTTGAATTTAACAAAATCCCTCTGTACTGTGATAATAAAAGTGCTATTTCTCTCTCATGCAACAACGTACAACACTCAAGAGCAAAGCATATCGACATTCGACATCATTTCATTAGGGAGCAAGTTCAAAACGGTGTGGTGGAACTTTACTTTGTGAGGACCGAATACCAGTTACAGACATCTTCACCAAAGCTCTTCCTAGAGAACGGTTTGAGTTTATCCTTCCACGACTGGGTCTCAAAAGCCTACAACCAAAAACACTCAAACGTCTTCAAGAGGAAGAAGAGGAGTAAAAGGTTTCCTTCATCTATCTCTTGTATATATTTATTCGAAAAACAAAATACAAAAATATAAAACTTTCAAAATCCATAAAAAAAATAAATAAATAATAATAATAATAATAATAAAATCTTCAAAAAAAATATTGTATTTTTGTCATGCTTTTATTGGTTCGATAATATCTACGGTCTTTGTGCTGTCATTCAAAGAATGACACGGGACTTTAGATGTTGTTCGAATTTTTATAAAAATATATATATATATATATATATATATATATATATATATATATATATATATATATATATATATATATATATATATATATATATATATATATATATATATATATATATATATATTGGGAGAAAGAGAAACAATGGTTTATTGTCATTTCAGGCAGTAACCCGCTTTTCAAAGAAAGAACAGAGCCATGCTTTATCTTGGTTTTTCAA
The DNA here is from genome assembly GCA_019973895.1 of Chrysanthemum seticuspe. Lineage (NCBI taxonomy): Eukaryota > Viridiplantae > Streptophyta > Magnoliopsida > Asterales > Asteraceae > Chrysanthemum > Chrysanthemum seticuspe. Next base: position 180,552,267 of record BPTQ01000006.1, read on the forward strand.
ATCTCATGCTCTGATTCTTTAAACAAATCCTTACTATCTAATGAAAACTAGTTGTTTTGATTAATAACTCGGACTCTATTTTTGGAAATCATCTGGTCTTAACGTTTGTCAAAATAGCTATCTCTCAATCAACAACTTATGTCATTGATTGAGTGGGAGAATGATTTCAATTAAATTAAAAGGTTATTTGTCATTCAATTGTTTTCAAAAGATAATCATGCATGATTATTCAATGGAGTTTAAAGTCTAAAAATCCGATCCTTATCAGTTAAAACGCTTTCATAATCATGTCACAATTCTCCTTAAAAGCTTTCAAAATCAATTTAAATCTACAGAGATCACAAATCTCAAATGATTTGATAATTGTGATCGGGGGAGAATTTGTGATTTAAATTAGATTAATCTGATAAGTCGGTAAATGGTTTTATAAGGATGTACAAGCTCTCCATCCCACATATGCCAAACGATTTCAAATTTTTCATGCACATGTTGAGGGGGAGCATCTATCTTAAACCACAAAGATCTGAAACGTGATCAATTTATATCAATGTGCAGGTTCCCTCTTGTATGTGCAAAACTCTTTCATACCTCAAGGCACATATTGAGGGGGAGCAAACTTATGAAAACCTCATCCTTCCCTAAAATGCTGTATCTACTTGATGATCAGGGAAGTGATGTTGATATCTTTTAGAAAATGGTAATCAAAGAAGTTAATTCTTTCTCTTGCCTCTGTGTGCAAAACGATTTCAAATACTTGATGCACATGTTGAGGGGGAGCTCTTGTTCTAAAAATATCAAAAACAATTCAGGTACAAAATGCTTTGATAATATATCATAAGTATCTGGATTGATTTTCAAATGGTTTTAAATTGGTTCCAATGGCAGATGAACAATACCAAATAGACCGACCAACTTTACTTTATGTACGGTGATATAAGGATGATAAGGTTAGGTATTTGTTCCCATGATCCGCCAGAACCAGAGGGATCTACCTAGGGACAATCCACTAGATAGTGTAGAGTCCTTAGGTATATTGAAAAAAGGAGAAAAATGAGAATATGGGAAGAGTGCGGACTGAGATAGAGCTAGTACTGGAATAAACCCAACAAGGTTCTAGCTATGAAGTCTCGGTAAGTACTGAAGGGTTGAAGAATGAAAAAAAGAATTGAATGAGAAAAGGGTGAAAACAAATAGCCCTCCATTTATTCAACCTTAGGGCAGAAACCGGGTTCAATTCATTTGCTACTGGTGGTTACCAAGGTAACATCGGTATTGAAGGCAAGACGTCATGGACCCAGTGACGCACTGTACTTCAACTTCCCAAACCACTCAAGTTCCTCTTAAAAGGACTTGTTTCATTCTCACGGGGAACCGACATTATCTATCGACTGTCTCTTAGAGATTGTTGATATTGAAGAAGGAGACCCTCTCCCTAGTCTCCGATATAGGATCCAAATATGCACAAAATTGAGTCTAGAGCCACGAGATCATCAATTAATCTCCTTAGGACACTTTCAATGAAGACTCTCTGTTTCACACAATGTGGAAAGAGAGATTATATCTTGAGTCCTACGCATTATCCTTGTGGTATTGCCAGAACATCTGAGTGATATGCAAACATATTCACAATGAAGATGGAAAGCCTTCTGGAGCCAACATCAAACAAGCTCCTGGTAGGTGGCATGTGAGATTTATTCAATAGATCAACCATATGACAACTGAACAAAAACAATGGGGCGATTCAATATTTTGAATCAATCATGGTTCAGGGTATGGATTGACGGATACCTTTGAAAAACCGGTTGTTGTACTTAAAAACTCTTTTCTTTAGCACATCGACCGTGTACGAATTTTTCAAATCAAAAGGTGTTTATGATTGATAATTGATTTTCATTAAAACCTTCGTTGTATTGCAAAAACAATTTATATTTGAGCAATACATGATTGTTTTTCAAATCTCTTTTCATCAATCAGTGAATCTCTATTCCGTGTTGTCTTCTTTGAGACGTTCCGGTTTGAGAACAGCTAGAGCAGCTGCGAAACCCTGTCAAGGAAATTCTTCGGAATTATACCTGATCACAGGCAGTATTTGTACTGATCAACGGGGAACGATGGGCCGTGTACCTCAATTCAACGAAAGTGATCAAAGACACTTTCGTGCGATTTATTGCTAACTGTTGTATGCAGGTACGCCCTACGTTTGGAGCTGATCAGAATGAAGAGGTCAATCCATAGCCGCATGCTCACTACTCTAATGAGAAGATATCATGATCCAGAATGTGAGCATGTCGGTCCATAAATCACAACACCACAATGGAACAGTAAGAGATGTATTATTCTGATGATCTCAAAGCTAGCTCAAAACTCATCATCACGTGGATCAGATAAAGACCTCCACTTGGATTATCCAATCATGCATCAATTAAGAATCAATCACTACGGGCTTCAGAGCAAAGAACAGTAACAAGAATGCAAGAACAATCTTTATGTAAAATCTGTTCGTATTCAATGTATGTTTGAGGTGATCTTGAGGTGACCTCCCTTCGGGGGAGATTGTTAGAATTTAGTAAATCCATGTATTAAAGAGTCGGTCACCTCAAGTATATGTAATCATTAGAAAGCTCGTAGTCGTAGATTATTATAAGTTAAGTTTTATTTAGTTTAAGTAACACCGTGGAGTACGGACGAGTCTTTACCCACTGTATGCCTGATCCACAGCCCGATAGGTGGAGATTTATGTAATGACTATAAATACTCTCTACCTTCCAAGGTAGAGAGTTGGAGCTCATAATAAGATTTTTCTTTCTCTCACTAAAGTTCCCAAACCTCTAACTTTCTCTCTCTAAAACTCTTGTGTACGCCTCTTATGGTTATGGTTTGATGTGTATGTGAAATCCAATATGTTAGAGTTTTTGATATTTCAAAAAAGGAGGCTCCCCCTCAACATGTGCATCATATGTTTGAAATCATTTTGGCACATGGAGACAAGAGGAAGAATTCACTTCTTTGATTATCATTTTCTAAAACTATCGACATCACTTTCCCGATCAAAAATTAGTATTTTTAAATACTTTGTTAAGGTAAATTACGGAAAGGATGTGGTTTTCAAAAAGTTGCTCCCCCTCAATATGTGCATCAAGATTCGAAAGTGTTTTGCACATATTAGGGAAGAATTATTAGAAGAACAATCACGATCATATTGCCACACGGAAACCGTTAGAAAATCAATCAAGGTACTTTATGTTGAAACTTATGAGTATTTGTACCTTAAAAGTTTATTTTTCTTCAAAAATGCTCCCCCTCAATATATGCTTCGAGATTCGAAAAGAGTTTAGCACATATTAGAGAGCAGTATGCACTTTGAGCCAAATTGGTCACCTTTTATCAGATTGCATATTTATATCACATTTTCTCCCCCGATCAAAAATTTCAAATCCTTTGAGATTTTGGATCTCAAGTGATTTAAATATGTAAGAAACAAAACTTGTTGGAGAAAAATGTGTCCGATTTTATTTGATCTGAAGTGGACTACTCCTAAGTTCCCTTTTTGACAAAAAAGGGAACTACAATCCATAACCTATCACTACTATATACATTATAGATATAATTGTTCATAGTACAATCACCACATTATATAGATCTTAATACAAAACAAAACTATTGCAGAAAGATGTCTTCATTCAGTTCTTTGCAGTAGCTTGTAATGACCATCACGTAATCTACCACCCACAAAACTTTCAAGGCTGCGGAAGATCTTTCTCGTCTTAAGTCTTCGTCTGATTGCAGCAACGAACTCTTCACACCTCTTCAAATCCTGTTCAGACCAGAATCTTATTTTGTTCCACGGCTTCAAGTCAATTTTGATTTCCTTCACCCTTGAGTCCAATTCTTCTTCAACCATCTTGAGTTCAGAAGATAGAGATTTTCAAAGTCATTTGGCAGCAAATGTTTGAAGTCGTTTTCTTCTATAACATGATCTTTCAAGTCTTCTCTTCGAAGAACAATCTTCTTCAGGTAATCATAGCCATAGATTGAGAAGATCTCTACACTGACAACACTTAGAATACGCAGCTTGGATCGAACAGCTTTGCGTCTCTTTTCAGCTCCATGTCTATCAATGTAGAATTTCTTCTTCTTGAACCACCAATGAGAAATCCAGTACGAAGCAGCAATGTCATACACTTGTTCTTTGTCTGTCCAGAATTGATTAGGTACCATCTGCTCAAGACCCTGATCTATGTAGGTTGCAACTTTCATCTTAGAAATCGATAAAGCTGGTCTACTTTCTGTAGTTCGAGCACATAGATAATCCAGGTCTTGGTTGAAGAAGAACTCTGATTGGATAGTCACTTGTCCTGGTTCACCTCCAAGAGGAAGAGGGTTGTTAACATCAAACCGATTGATCTGCTCACTGACTTGATCATTCAGCATTTTATGGCATTCTTCCATCTGGTATTGAAGCTGATTAGCATCAGAGTGGAAGACTTTAACGATTTCAAACGCTGGGCCTTCAAGATCTTTAGGAGTGATTGACGAAATTCCCTTCTTCTCACAAAACCACTTCATAAAGCTTCTTATATCCCCTGTGAAGTAAAGAAGAGAGTCTTCTGCTGGAGCTTCATAGTTGGAAATAATGGTTGTAGCCCAATTATTGTCAGGGACTATCAAATCAGACTCAGGAATGGACCATGAAGGTTTAGGAGTTTGAGGTTTATCTTTGGTGAGCCAGATTTGAGTCATATCCTTTGATGGTGAAACTCTAGAGGTTTTAATGCGTTCACCCGAAATATATGCATCAAACCAATCGTCATCTTCAGACAGCTTAGGGATATGTTTGGTGGATGCATCATCGTCATCAGATTCTGACTCTGGCATGACATAAGACTCTTCATTTAGTACTTGATCTTCCGGGATAGTGGAGAATGTGGGTGTAAACCTGGAATCAACCATAGTCCATGCCGTAGACATCTTCTGAGTACCTTGACCACCGGATGAACTGGTTTGATTTGAGGGTTTTGGTGGAGATGTTGGTGGATTTGTCGTAGTAGTAGTGGTTGTGCCAGAAGATCCACCAGTACCAGAAGTTCCAGCTCCACCAGTTGGAGGAGGAGGAGGTTTAGGACCTTTATGCAATGACTCCAACACCGAAGTCCTCCTTTTCTTCTTTGCCTCTCTTTCTCGAATGTCCTCCAGAAACTAAATGATTATCGTGCTTAATCGATTCTTCGAGAGCCACGAATAACTTCTTATGGACCTCATCCAGATGCTCGTTAGCGTCATACATTTTATCCGAAAGGACAACTCTTATATCTGAAATGGGTAAGTCTTTAAACCGTTGAAGCAGTGGAGCTTGCATTGCCCATTCTACAACATCTTTAACTTCGGCTTCAATGGCGTCTGATACACCTTCATTGAAGTTAAGGTTCCCCAGCTTGGAGACACGACGCTCGAGGATGTTGATAGATTTAGGCAGGTGCCTCTCAAGAGCTTCAATTCGTTTCACTGCCTTGTCGAGCAATTGCTCAGAGGTTAAGATCAGAGGTGGTGACACCGGTGGAGTGTATGTGTCATTAATTGTGACAACTGGTTTGGGTGATGTATCTTTAGCTGGTTCAGGTGGTGGAAGTGCGATTGTTAGAGCAGATTTGGGTGGTGGAAGTGCGGTTGTTTGAGCAGGTGCTGACATCGGAGGGATGGTTGATGTGTCTTGCTGGATGTTGACCGTGTACATAGACTCAGCTTCCTCTTTCTCATCATTTTGCTTATAAGTCTCGGTGTCAGAGGGTTTGTCATTCAAAAACTGATCACCAAATGAGAAGTCAGCATCTAGATTCTTAAGTGAGGATAGAGATCCCGTAGACATGGTCGTTTCATCTAGGCGCCTGTGTTCTTCTGATCCTGGCTCAAGGATCTCTTGTGGGTCTTTCAGCAGTTCATTTTCTTCATCCTCTGTGATTTATTTGTCAGAATCCTTTTGTTCAGTTTCTGCTTCAAGCACTGGAATAGTTTCAGTATAAGGTGCAGATTGCTGAGTTTCTGATTGGGTGTCACTAGATGCAAGTGTATCTTCCAGTGTATCGGACACATCAATGCTTCTTTTCTTCAGCTCAAATCGGGTAGTAGTTTTTGGAGGTGGAGAAGAGATGGTCAGAAGCATATGAGCAGCTTGTTCTGCTTCAACTCCAGCAATCCCTTTGCCTTTGTCTTGTGTAGCCAGTGTGGTTTGTTATGGTGCTGACACTGGTTCTCGTATCACAACTCCTCCTACTGATGGTCTCTGAGGCAAGTTTAGGGAATCCAGGCTTTGTTGAATTCCTTGTTGTAGTGCAGCCTCATCCACATCCATTAAACTCATTTGACTCTCAGTATCCTTGGATTCTTTATCTTTTCCCTTTCCAGCTTCTCTCTTTCTCTTCTTATGTTTTTGTGATGAAGTGTCAGTAGATTGAGTTCTATCAAGTCTCTTCTTGGGAAGGGCGGCGTATGAGGTTTTCGAGGATGATTTAGTGCTAGACGTGGACTTTGTAGACTTGGGTTGTGAGGGATCGGGAGCGTCATCAACATTGGATCTGGATACCCTTTTCTTGTATAGTCTGAAGTAATCAGCCTTCTTAATATCATCTATGAGAAGAGCATCAGGAATTTGCATTCCAAAGATCTCTTTATTAACACCTTTGGCAACATATTTATGGTTACCAAGTACAAATTCATCACTAGCTTCATGGAGGACTGACTCACTCCTTGGATTAAACTGATGTATCTGTTGTAAGAACTAAATGATAAGCTTCGAGAATCTTAAGCTTGGAATTACAAGTTTGTTCTCTTTCTTTCTTCCTTTGGCTTGATTCTGAGCATTTGTTCTGTCGGTGATGAAAGTGTGCATAGAAAACGAGAATTCTTCCCAAATGCGTTCCATGACATCAATATTCACCCCTTTGATGACTCCCCACAAGATTTGCAGAATAGGTGCCCTCACTTTATCGAACCCTGAGGTTTTGCCAGATAAACATAGATTGAGAATAGTAGCAATGTGTTAGGTCACTAGTTTTACAACACAAGCATCAATGAAAGAAATAGAGAAAAGATAGAGGTCGGTTGAACAACACACACATACACACGCACGTATGAAACTATGAAAGGTTAGGCGTAGAGAGTGAATGAGAAATGAACTGAACAACCAACCCTCAAGTGAGGGTTATTACAAGGTATTTATAGGAAGGGGAGCTAGGGCAACACTCCTACTCCCTTCCTTTCCTTAATGGACATGGGCCTAAGCTCATGGGCCTTCTACATAAGCTTAAGGCTAATAACAAACATAAAGGCCATAATTAAGCTAACTATTACATGTGAATCACTAACACTTGAATTAGGTTTAGGAATGATTCCAATAATCTCCCCCTAAGTGTTAGTGATGAATGAATGTATACGGGGAAGGTGCAGATGTAATAGTAGCTTTGACGTCTTCTGACATTCTTCTTTCTTGTGAGAAGAATCACCTTGATTCGAACAATCTCCCCAGTGTAGAGAAATTATCTTCTTTGAACAGTTCTGCTTTGACGTCATATTTATCTTTGTTCTTTGTTCTTTTGTGATGAAAGTGATATTATGTTGTTATCTGCATCAAGTCTGCCTCAGGTCAGCTTCGTTGCTCCAGTGTCTCCACGTCATTCTTCAACATGCTCACACGCTCTTTAACATTGGATTTCAAGACTGATGAAGTTCTTTAAGTCTTTAACTTTGTAGATTCTTTGGCTTGACGAAGAATCATTCTGACTTTTTTGTTGCTTTGAGATAGAACTTCCATTAGTGATGATGTTGGTATGAGCATGTGAAGAATCTGCACGATCATTCCGCTCCAGAGCTTCCATAAGAAGAAAACATTAAAATGGTTAGTAATAAGCGGATTTCGACACTTACAAGTTTGAACTTCGAGAGTGTTAACAGCATAGTGTGAAAACACAACTCTAATTCTTACAAAGGCCGTTCCTGAACTGGAGTCCCACAAGTGAGATAACGCGATGTACCGAAGTACACCTACAGTTCAGATGAGTCACTGAGGTACACCGAAGCATCACCTCACGACTGTAGACCGTTTGAGATACACTAAGCGTAATCCACGGGGAGTTACCGAAGTGACCTGCTGTCAGGGCTGTTTGATGTTGACCCTGGCAGGAGTTTCCATTCAATCACTGAGGATCACAATTGTGAACCTCTCATAAATGTTCTCGACAGATTGCTAAGATCTGTGAAGGACTCGATAACGTACCACTGATGTTCTTATTGTTTAACATCAAGTGATGAAATGTCAAGTGTACCTAAGAGATCTTTTGATGAATCTTGTGGCTCTAGACTAAATTGTGCGTTTTGGTTTTCCTGAGCAGAGACTAGGGAGAGGGTCTCCTTCTTCAATATCAGCAATCTCTAAGAGAAAGCCGATAGATTATGTAGGGTTCCATGTGAGAATGAAATAAGCTTCTGTTGAGAGAAACTTGAGTGGCTAAGAAGGTTTAATGCATGCATCACTGGGTCCATGACGACTTTTAATCTTCAATACCGGTGTCATCAAGTGACAACCAGTAGCATATGAATTGAACCCGGTGTCTGCCCTAAGTTGAATAATCTGGAGGGCTATTTCTTTTCACCCTTTTCTTTGCATTTCTTTTTGATTCTTCAACTCCTTCTTTCTCCGATTCTCATTTTCTCCTTTTTACAATCATACCTAAGGACTTCTAAATTCTAACTATTTGTGGTGTCCTTGGGTAGATCCATCCGGCTCTGGCGGATCATAAGACGATTATTCCTAACCTTAGTCACCTTATAACTCCATGACTAACCTATGTTGCCATAAAACCATTTTCATGAAAAATCTCTCAAAGTGTTTGTGAATGAAAAACACTTTAGTACCAGTGTTGAGAGATAAATATTTTGCATAAATACTCCCCCTCCACATGTGCTTAAGAGTTTTTACGGAAATCTGCACAGTGAAGAAAGAGCGCGCACTTTTTGAATTGATCAACTCAAGATAGACAATCCCCCGCGAGACACGGTTACGTTGCATAGTTAAAGAGTTACATTGTCAGCTTTTAGGTGACAACTAGCTCTAATAACTACCTTGAAGGTGTAGATAAACCTCGAAAGGTTGTCAAACCCGTCAGAGTTCATGTCTACCAAGAGTTTCTCGAATGGTACATTCTACTCAGACAAGTCCTTTGCGAGACACATTTACATCACTAGCGAACTAGCTTGAAATTATTACCCGTCCTGGACAAGTCTTTTCGAGTTACTAACAGTTAAGTATCGTCAATTCGTTGGTTAAGTCTACAGCACAAAGATTCATTTGCTTTTACACAACATATTTCTTATCACATAATTTTCTCCCCCTAAAAAATGGCATATAAAATGTTATTTTTGAAAAGTTGAGAATAAATATGACCATTTCGAGTGTTGCGGGAAGAGTGACACAAAGAACATTTTGGTGAACAAAGTTTTAAGTCAAATACTCCCCCTCAACAAGTGATATAAACGGTTGAGGTTTTAAAAATCATAAGGGGAAGTACTTGTTCTTTTGAGTAAAACCTTTGAAAAGTGAAAGGTTTGATAAGGTTTACTCAAAAGTAAGAAGCGTTCGCTCCTTTTATAAGGATTGTGGCACTGAAGCGTACCACAGGGTCCTTTCTTGACAATTACGGGTTGTACACTGTTATGTGTGCACAAGCCATTGACATATATAATCACACGTCCAAATTATATGAAATAGAAGCAGTTCAAGAGGTACCAGGAAGTCCATCAATCTTTCCAGGAATGCGTACTGGGCGTTGATAGCCGGCAAGAGCAATCCTGGTACGACCACCTACAAAGCTCTCCAGAGTTCTGAACTGGTCCTGTCGATACAACCTTTCATCAATCTTTCTGATGATCCGCCTCACATCCCGTCTTTCCTTAGAATTCCATCGCCTTTGTGACCCAATTCCTTCATGAATATCCTTCAACCTAAAAGCCAATCCGTCCCTAACCTTCTTCAATGTGTGATCCCCAAACTTGTGAAGATCTCTACACGCCATCAAGCAATTGCGTTGTGTTTCACTAAGGTAAACCACTCCGAATGGTTGGCTGATGAGTGTGTATTGTGAAAGCTGGTTGATGTCGGGAAGATCTAGCTGAGGTGGAGTGAAGTTGACACGGGTCTGATATGATTCAACTGCAAGCTGGAGATCTTCTACACGTTCTTTGATGACTATGCGTCTGATGAAGATAAGCAAGGACTTGATGAATTCACGTTGTACTTCAGTTGAAAATTGTCTCATGCGACCCTGTACTTTGGCAAGGTACATGTCTTCAATGTCGTTGAGAGACAAATTCTCAAAGTCTGCTTCAGAGAATGCATAGTCCCTTTCCTCTTGCCTTTTGACCACAATATTCTTGAGAAAAGTGTAGTCCCATTTGGACGAAAGATCAACATGTTTTATGGCAACGATACTCTTAGTACTGAACACTTCATGTTGAGACTTCTGAACCTGGCAACTTCTATAGTAGATTCTTTGGCGTTTCGGCCAATGGTGAATCCCATACATTGCATCACGGTCATACTCTTCTACATTGTTGGAGAACATGTGGTTAGCTCTTTCCTCGATGGCCATGCAGTTAGAGTATATGGCTGCTGGGAACGGAAGTGTCAGGGATGTAGCATATTTCCTTGAACCATCGGCACCGTGTAGAAGAAATTCCAAGTATTTGTTGAAGAAATATCAGAATGGAATCCTAGGCTGATCTGGTTGGCCAATTGTAGGTAGAGGTTTAGACCAGTCGGTGTAATATGGAGGGTTGTCCCGTTTGGTGAAGTCAATGTTTGCTTCTGGGTTGAGCCAATCCATGTTGTTAGACATGGCTCGTGCTATATTATCAAGGTGATACTCAACTTCAATAGCACTTTCCGAGCTGTCTTTGAGAAGTTGAAATGCTTCATTCTTGATTCACTTCAACTCGGATTTCGTCATCTTCTTCACACGGAATTTTTCTTGCAGTAGTTTCGCATGCTCCAATGTACTACATTTTGTAACCTCTTGACCTTCAGCTGGGTAGGGAGTAGAATTAACAAGTGTAGAAAACCCTTCAAATTCCTCAGTGTCATCTTCGTCAAGCCATGATACGACGTCAGCTTTTGGCGCCTTCTTCTTCTTTTTCTTAGGCCTGGATGAAGATTATGGTTTCTTAACTTTGTCGGGAGAGGTGGGTTGTTGTAGGGGCTCAAGGACTTCCTCATCGTCACCACCCGTATACTCAAAGTGATCACTGGTTTTCTGAGTCTGAGGTGGTAATTCAGAAGAATCCTGAGGTTTTTCAGTAGAAGAGCGAGGAGGAGATCTTTGTTGAACAGGAGTCCGATGGGGTGGAGGTTGCATTGAAGATGATTCACCAGACTTCTTCGGGCGTTTAGGCTCGTCATTCTTATCCTGATCCTTATCTTCATCGTCGTGAGGACACTTAGGCCTTTCAGCTTCTTCTCTGCATGCTGATTTTAGTTGGTATTCCAGCAATGCTTCAAACAATTTACCTTCGTAGAAGGCAAATGTTGTAGATCGTTTCGACATTTGAGCTACCAGCCGGTTAACCAATTCAGCATCTGAGAATATTATGGGATCAACTGGATTGATGTTCACATGCATTGGAGTTGATTTCATAGTCTGTTTGGCCAGGTGTAAGAGATTCAGATAGAGTTGTTTGGTGAATAGCTCCTTTGTAATTCCAGGAACGATATCAAGAAGGTACTTGTGAGTGTAGCCTTTGACCATCTCGTTCATTTCCCCTTGAAGATCACGTTTCATGTACTTCTGGACATATTCCCTTTTAACTTGCATCTTGTCGTTCTCATCATGAAGATACGGTATCTGTCCAGCGAGGAAATCCAGCTTCTTGTAAAGCATGTCTTTCTTTCTGACTTGTTTGACAGCTTTAACGATTCGAGTTTTAGCTTGAGAAATCCAAGAGGCAGTTGGCTTCTTTACTGATCTGGATGTGGATCTGGTTGTCCTTTTTGATGGTGGTGGTGAAGAGTGAGATGAAGAATCCGATGATGATGAGATGTGAGGAGACTCCGGGTCCTTTGGTGGTTCAGAAGTTTCCTTCTTTGAGCGTGTAGGACTATCCAGAAGAAACGTATCATAATCAACATCTTTATCTTTCTCGGACTTTTCAGTTTCGGGTTTTTCAATGTCATACTCAATAGTATCTTCCACGCGCGTTAGTTGTTGCTCCAAAGTGGTGGCATCAAATCCCTTATCGGGTTGATTAACCGCATCAGGATTTGGTGTAGGTTGAACTGCACCACTTGACCCTCCGGGGCCACCCATTTGATCCTTAGAAAATTCTTTCGCAACATGTTGGAGCCTAATGATTTTGAACTTCTTCCAGTATGATGTATCCAGTTGCTCTTCATCTGAGCTTTCATCTTCAGGCTCAATTACTGGAGTCTTCCCTTTTCCTTAGACAGCTGGTGGGCTAGGAGGTTTTGCTACTGAAGGAGGTGCTTCGGTTGCAGATTCAGAGTAGAAGACCTCTTCGTCTGATTGTGTATCTTCAGAGCTTTGGTCCACTAGCTCTCTTGGCGGTTCAGGCTTAGGAATGGAAATAGGAACAGCTTCCTTGGCGGGAACTGTCCTCTTGCATCCAGGTTTCCTCTTTGGGAACTTCCTTTGACTCTCTGTGCTTGCAGCACTTCCATCACTTCCTCTTCTGGTTCTCCTGGTAGGTGTACCAGAAGATTTTTCATCGAGAAACCCAACTTTCTTCTCTTCCACAGCTACCAAATATCTTTTGTAAGAGTAAAGCTGTTTGAGTTCATCTGAGAGAAGGAGATCCGGCAACACAGCACCTTGTTTCTTGGTTGTTGACTCTTTAAATCTGACTGTTAGAGTGGGTTCGGACAACACGTCAAGATTGTCGGGGTCATTGATTCTTTTGGGGATATCAGGGTTGTATCCAAGTGCTCTTTGGATCAGCAGTTTTGTGTATCTGATATACGAAATCTTTGAGCCAAGCTTTTTGAGGAATGTCATCATGTCATCCCATATCAGAGCTTCAACTTCGATGTGCTTCATGTTGATCAGAGCCCAAAAGATTTGCAGTTCCATGAGCTTAGGATGCTCAAAGCCACTGTCACGACCAGAAATAGATTTTGTGATGATGATATAAAGGGTTCTCCAAGGCTGAGGAATGTTTTTAAGATCCACATGGGAATGCTTAGTGATAACTCCTGAAGGTTCGTCATACCCAATATCAAGTAAAAATTGCAGAACGATCTCTTCAGTTGGTGCAGCAGAGTATTCAGTTGGTACGATTTCAGTAATGAGGAGTACAGCTCTTAAATCTGCAGGTGTGATGGTGACTTGCTTGTGGTTGAGAGTCACAGTCACAACATTCTGTCCTTTGATCTTTTGCATTGTAGTCCAGAACTGTTGGATGTAGATCTCAGGAACAGTAGCAGAATGGGAGAGCATGTTCTGATAAGGATGATTCTTCAGAATATCCATAGCAATCAAGCAAGAAGATTCAGAGCAGGTGAGGGTCTCAAAGTCAACACGAAGGTTGTTCTTTTCAATCTTCATTGGATAGCCAGTTGGGAAGATATCAGCAATGGTGAGAACATTTGGTGCATCCACATTCATTTGAGCGGCCATGTCGTGATCTGAAATAACATTAGCCAAAAGAACCAACATATCGAAAGACATTATGTTAGTCAACAGATGGTTTTATTGTCTAATTATTGAATGTGCAATGTCAATGATTGTTAGGAGTCCAAAGTCACTTGTATGTTCAGTAGTTCAATGACGTCGTGATAAGTTTCGTGAGTTAGTTAACTTTAAGTTTTAAAGTTTATGTTATCACTTATATAACACAACATATTAAACGTTTAAGCTTATTAGTGACATTATTGGTTTCATGACGTTATGATTTATTTATTTACAAGTTTGCACGCATAACAATTCATAATGAAGGTTTGATCAAGGCTTAGGCGTAGAAATTGTAGCTTATGCGTAAACAGGAGAAGTATACGCGTAGACGCAAGCTTATGCATAGGATCCTTACTTACGCGTAAGAAATATTACGCGTAGGAAAAGGGGACCTTATGCGTAAAGCTTACGCGTAGGCGTATATAAAACCTTACGCGTAAGGCTTACTCGTAAGTGATGTACAATCCTGCTTCTTCGATTGCCAGGACACCAGTTTATCACCAAGAAATTGTAGTGCGCCTGAAGTACTTTTTCGTGAATCTAAACATCCTGCGTGATCAGCAGCTGAAAAAGCGATTAGTTCAAAACCAGAATCCTTCGGATACCAGATCCCCAAGTTAATGGTTCCCTTGATGTATCAGAGGATTCTTTTAGCCTCAGAGAGGTGGGTTTCAGTTGGTCTCGACTGATAACGGGAGCAAAGATAAACGGCAAAGACAATATCAGGTCTGCTAGCTGTTAGATACATGAGAGACCCAATAATACTTCGGTATTTTGTAGGGTCGACTAATTTCCCATGTAAATCAGCGTCTAGCTTCTTGGTATGAGTCATTGATGTGGCATAAGTGTCACAGGTTTTCATTCCAAATTTTTTTAACAATTCAAGGGCATATTTGGACTGACTCAAGAAAATACCACGGGGTGATTGATGAACTTGCAGTCCTAGAAAGAACAAAAGTTCACCCATCTTGGACATTACAAAATTTTTCTTCATTAGTTTTGCAAAAGCGATTGAGTACTTTTTATGTGTAGACCCAAAAATGATGTCATCCACGTAAATTTGAACAATTAAGATATGTGCCCCGTGATATTGTAAGAAAAGAGTAGGGTCCACCGAACCTTTGGTGAAATTATTGGCAATGAGGAAAGATGATAGCTTATCGTACCATGCCCGAGGAGCTTGTTTGAGACCATACAGAGCTTTGTTCAGTTTGTAGACATGGTTCGGGAACTCGAGATCAACGAATCCTTCTGGTTGGCTGACATAAACCGTTTCTTTAAGTTGTCCATTGAGAAACGCAGTTTTGACATCCATCTGAAAGACCGCCATATTCATATGAGCCGCGAACGCGAGAAATATCCGAACAGCCTCAAGATGAGCAACCGGAGCAAATGATTCTTCAAAGTCAATACCCTCCTCCTGTCGATAACCCTTAGCCACTAGACGTGACTTGTTTCTGATTACGTTCCCATCAGCATCCAATTTGTTCTTCCAAATCCATTTGAGACCAATGACGTAGACCCCTGTTGGTTTTTCAACCAGTTCCCATACCTCAAGACGTTTGAATTGGTTGAGTTCGTCTTGCATGGATTCAATCCAGTTGTCTTTTGTCATTGCGTCTTTAATGTTTTTAGGCTCAGATTGGCAGACAGTGAGTGCATAAATGCAATGTTCACCATCTGTGTGAAGACGTTGTCTCGTAACGACTGGTTGATTCGGGTTGCCAATAATATTTTCCAGAGGATGGTCTTTTGTCCATCGATGTGTAAAGGGTTGATGTTGGTATACATTGTGCAGATTTTGAGGATTCAAGTGGCTTGTTGAAGATTCCGCGACACCTGGTGCAGCAGTCTCATTAGCAAACGGGTTAAAGAACGCATTTGGATCAAAATCTGCAGGTGGAGGTACTTCATTGAGAACATCATCAGCCGGTTCATCATTGTTGGAAGCGGTTTGTTCAACTGTTGTGGTGGAGTCAACCGGTGGTACTTCTTCAACCGTAGTTGTTGTAGCAGGTGTATCAGGTATAAGAGTAGTATCAGGTTGAGCAGCGGAAACAGCGGATACACTTGGAGCACGTTCATCAATATCGTCACTGAACAGCGGAGCAAATAGCCTTTCCATTTGTTGACGAGTAAGCTGGGTGCTTTGTTCAGCTGATGATGGGGTTTGAGGGAAGTTTAAGCGGTTGTGACCGGGTTCCAAGTTGTTATGCTCAGAAGCCATTTCCGTAAGTTCATCAAAATGAGCATGAATCGTTTCCATAACCTCCTTTATTCGATGATTCCAGATTCGGAAACCTTTAGAATTATCACAATATCCAATAAAGACTCCAATGTCAGCTTTGTCTTTGAGCTTTCTAAAGTCATCACGATCATTATTTGGATAGCAAACAGATCCAAATACATGAAAGTGTTTGAGATTCGGTTTTTTGTTGTGGACATGCTCGAAAGGTGTTTTGTTGTGGCGTTTTGTAATCATAGAACGGTTTTGAGTATAGCATGCAGTAGATACAGCTTCTGCCCAATTGTAATCTGGGAGTTTAGCATTGATTAACATTGTTCTTGCAGCTTCCACTATCATTCGGTTTCGTCTTTCAACAACTTCGTTTTGTTCAGGTGTACGTGCAATAGATGTCTAATGCTGAATTCCCACTTTCTCATAAAATTCATGAAGGGTTTTGTTAACAAATTCAGTTCCTTTGTCTGTTCTTATCTGTCTGACGGTGTTTCGGAGCTGAACCTGTATTTTTGTGAGAAAGGTGATGATCATTTGTGGAGCTTGGTCTTTGCTTCGATGAAAGTAGACCCAAGTCCAGCGTGAATAGTCATCAACAATTACTAAGATGTAGCGTTTGCCATTAATCGTTTGCACGCGCAGCGGGCCACACAAATCCATGTGAAGAAAATGAAGCACATGCTGAGAGCTGTGTTCCACCTTTGAAGGAAAATGAGCACGAGTGCTTTTCCCTTGTTCACAAGATGAGCATAAGTGATCTTTAGAATATCTGAATTGTGGGAGTCCTTCAACTAGTTTGTGTCGAGCAAGGTTGGTGATGGTTTGAAAGTTTAAATGTGAGAGACGACGGTGCCATAGCCAGGATTTTGTAGATGTTGCCTTTGAAAGTAAGCAGATGGGAGATGAAGCAACCATGTCTTGCATAGAGATAGTGTAGAGACTAGAATTACGCGAGCCAGACATAAGGTCGTTTCCTTGTAGATCACGAATGAAACAAGATTTCTCCCTGAAAGCAACCTCCAAATCTCCATCACAGAACTGACCTACTGAAAACAGATTGTGACCGAGGCCTTCCACATAATAAACCCTGCTAATTTCGATGTTCCCATTGATATAGTCTCCGTAGCCCATGATAGCTACGAAGTGGTCATTCCCGAATCTGACAGTGCCAATGAACTTTGCAATAAAGTTTGATAACAGTTTAAGGTTGCCTGTCATATGTCGGGAACATCCGCTATCAACAATCCAGAGAATGATCTGTATCACCTGCATTACACACAGACGACACAGATGGAATAGAAGTAGATGTGGAACCCAAAATGTTAGAGGGTTCTGGAGCAGTTATAGTAGACATACACACATCAATAACTTTAGGCATCCATTTAAATCCTAGTGTGTAATATATCCAATTCTGCCATCTCCAACTAGTATTTGCTTTAGTCTTAGTGAATGCACTAGGTGGTACTACATTCCTAGGATGTGAAACTGGAGCTACAGGGACATTAATGCGGTTCTTAGAATCTAAAGAGGGCGGTCTACCAACAGACTTAGAAGGATTAGTGGGCCTAGAGGTATTCCGACTCTTAGGATTCCTTAAACGAGAGATAATAGTTTTAGCAACACATTTGTCATGACAATCAGAATTCATACTTTTACGGCAAATAACACAAGATGCATCACACTGAATATCAGAAGTACTTAAAGGTTTAACATTCGTTACATCACTTTTTCTATTACATTTGTCAGACGCAATTTCTAAAGTGGGAGCAACGTGAGTCTTATTCATAGTCCTAGCGTGTTCTTCTACTTCAGCATTCTGTATTGTTCTTTTCTTAGGTCGCAACTTCCTATTCTTCCTTGTATTGCTCCTAGGCTGTGAAGTGCGGACGTTTGGAAAAGAGGCAACTATTCCTGTTTCTGTAGAAGGAAGCACGTTAGCAACTTGTGATTTGGCAGTAGGGATTCTAGGTTCACGATTACTAAGTGTTACTGGTGCTATTCTTTTAATCATGGTAGGCGGAATTTGTTCATACTTTCCTAACATTTCTCTTAACTTAAAGATAGTGCGCACCAATTCTTGTTTTTCAGAACGAAGATTTCCCGGAAAATTCATGACTTCCTTAGTGTGTGCAAGAAAATGATCAAGCTCGTTTGATGCTTCATCACGAGTCTTTTTAAGTAAATCAAATATGACACCATATTCCTGTTTAACTTTTACAAGTTCTTGTTCATATTTTGAGATTTGACATTTCAAAGACATGTTTTGATCATCCAGTTGCTCAAATTTTGGATTAAACGTTTTGGATTGCAACTGGTTGATTTTGTTTTGCAAAGCAAGTTCACGATTTTGACAATATTTTTGACTCCATTGAAGACGACGTTTTGCATTTGAAATCTCGTTAATCAGTCGTTCATTTTCAGCTTTTAAAGACTCGATCTGATATTATCAGAATACTTAACAGTTACAACATTATCAACAGTATCAGCAGAGATATAATCAGATGCATATGACAAAGAATTCAATAACACAGCATTATGGACATCAACACGGATAACATCTTCCAAGAGTCGATCAACATCTTTTCTCAACATTTTCTTTTTACGTTTAGTATTAGAAATAGATGTTTCTGTTTTCTCGAAAACGACCTTCATCAATCCAAGTTCCTTATGAAAGTCCCGTTCCCAAGACAATGCACAATTTTTCAAATTTTTAACATTTGGTAAAAGATTTTTCTAAAAAATGTCTCGTTGTTCTCGCGCCAGAGGCGATTGAAAATGTTGAACTTTGATTTCAGAATGATATTCTATCTCATGTTGTAAAGTTTTGAGGTCAGCCATGAAAAGGTCAAAATATCTAAGAATTTTGCGATTTTCAGGTTGTAAGTTAACTTCACTGATGGAAGGTAAAGGACCATAAGTTTGTGCATAATATGGTTTGGGATTAACATTAGAAGACTCAGACGTTTTTATGATAATCCTTGGTGTGTTAGAAGAATCCGTTGGTGTGACGAAAGTGACCGCTTTTGAATAGTTATGAGGTTTGTTATAAACAACAGTTGCTAATTTGGATCGACTCTCGTTTTCTGCATCTAATTCCTCTTGACGATGATATTCAACAACACTCATAACAGAATTATCAATTTTATATTCTGCACTAGAAACTTCATGATTTGGTTTGAATGCTTTGGTTGAAATCTTAGGTATGTAATCAGCAAGATTCGGTCCATATCCATTTGGATTGGGTTTTAAAGTAAACTTTTCAATAGCTGTGACCAACTCACCATGTTTGTAAAAAACAGTTTTAAACTCTTTAAGTTTGTTTTGCAAGCCGATAATTTCTTCAAGATGATCATCTATTCGTTTCGTTGAATGCTTTTTGTATGCAGAGAACTGTTTTTGACAAGTTAATAACTCAGCCTTAGCTTTTTGATTTTGCAAGGTGAGAGCGTTAATTTGATTTTATGTTCATGTTTCAGTTGTTCTATTTCAGACAACAAAGCATTCTTCGAAGCGGCTAGATTACGCATCTGTCTCTCTAAATATTTTTCGTTTTGATGAGATTTAGCAAAGGCGGCTTCAAAACCTTTTTCACGTTTTTCTTGAGTTTTAAAAAATTTGAGTTGCTTTTGTAAACATTCAAAATCCTTGGTTAATAGTGCATTTTTACTTTTCAAGTCCTGATTTACTGCACGACATTCTTCCACTATGGATTGTTGGTCTTTTATTAAACGAGCAAAATCTGGATGAGGCAAAAGTTCGGCGTGTTCAACGTGAGACACAACATGATCATTATTTAGATCCTCAAGTATAACCACGGAGTCAATTTGATTATCAATGGAAACCATAAGGTCATCTTGATCGTCAAATGTAACTACAGGGTCTAATTGAAAATCGTCGAAATGAGATGTGGATGACTCATTTTGAACATTCTGAGCCTTGCCGGATTCAGATGTTGGCGGAGATATTAGATCAGAGATAAATATGGTTTGTTCGGGTACCTGAGACAAGCCATCAGTGTCATACACTGGGCCTGTGTCACTCATGTGTAACTCATGCATATTAGCCATCAACATAACAGCTGCATTGGCCTGCAAGTCCTCCATATCATCATCTGAGTCTGCATCTGCCATAAAACTCTATTCTTTGTCTGTGAGAGTTCCACCAACTTCATCCTTAAGAGCCAAAAGAAGAGCCTCTTTGTGATAAGCACTGCCCCTAGTCCTCGGCTTTGGGCATGCATTAGCCAGGTGTCCCTTATCATTGCAGTTGTAGCATCGAAGACCATTCAACCCATTCTGAGCATTTCCCTGTTCCACCACTTGAGCTCTGTTGTTATTCCTACCCACAGCATTAAACCCTTGACCACCGCCCATCTGACGACCATAACCACGATTCTGAACTTCAACTCGTCCATTGTTCACAACAGCCTGATTCCTTGTGTTAGATGAGGAACGAATACGATTGTTGGATTTGTTGGCATAACGGCTAAAAGCATTAGCAATCATAACAAATCCTTGTTGCAATGCTTCGAACGGATCAGATTCCTCATTAGCATCACTGACAAGTGCTTGAGCATTGTTGTTGTTGTATGGAACCAATTGAGTTTGTTGAGATTGTTGCTGTGAAGGATCATATGGTGTGATTGTAGCAGTTGGTTGAGTTGTTGGTTGAGGAGGATAACGGTTTTGAGCATACAAGGCAAGTTGTTGATTTTCCGGATGTGACGGTGACGCAATTTGAGCACAGAGAATCCTATCCCTATCAACTTCCTTTTCATGAGGCTTTAAGTAATCGTACAACAATCCGTATGTAGAATGATGCATGTTCTTCGCTTGACGTAGAAAAATGACATACTTCTCCCATTCAGGACCAAGACTACTCAGGAACTTAGTATTAACTCCAATTCTTGGCATGATGATGTTGTGTTTATCCAAATCATTTATGATGTCTGAGAATCGATGATGATAAGACTCTAGTGTCTCTCCAGGTTCAATCAAGAAGTGTTCATAAGCCAATTAAATTTTGGATTCCATATCCTCCTGATTGAGTGCAGATCCTTCCATAAGTAGATGAATGTGTTCCCACATTTCCTTTGCAGTCTTTTGAGCATCAACACTTCGAAGAATTGGGTTTGGTAATCCTAAAAGGATATATTGCATTGCAAGCTCATCAGCTTCATAGTGTAGAAGTTCTTCTGGATTCAGGTCTGCAACAGTAGCAATGTTTGATTGTTCATCTCTTGGTGGATTAGCATTTGGATCTCCAGGTACAATGACAGTAGGCATCTGAAATGGACCTTCCAAGATAACCTTCTTTAAGAACTTTCCATGTGGCTTCTTCAGATCACAAAATCTAAAGAACCTAATCACCCATTGATCGTAGTTTCCTGGAGTGAGCATTGGATGTCTATCAAGTGATCCAGCCTCATGAATTGATTGTTGGCTGCTTAAAGCTTCACACATCTTTGCAAACCAAGTGGGTTCCTTCATAGTGTTCCTTGATGGATGTTGATTGAAATCGTTTGTGTTGGGTTGAACTTGAAGACTTGGTGGTGGTTGAACCATTTGAGGTTGTGGAATTGCTGCAAGTTATGGAGTATGTTGTTGATTAAATTGTTGTTGATAAATTGCTTATTGTTGATTCCATTGTTGATGTTGTGGACTTAATTGTTGTTGTCGTTGAGTATAAGTGTAAGGGAAATAGTTAGAGTATGGTGGTTGTGACATGTTGAAACACTTGTGTTATAAAATGGATCTTTGTAGTCGAATGAACCTTTGTTGATGAAGTATCCTTAGGCGTAGAAATCACAATAAACCAAGTAGCACTTATGCGTAAAAACACCAAAGTTACGCGTAACAGCAAGAGTTACGCGTAGGTTTAGCTTACGCGTAAGAAAGGAAAAAACACTAAAGTTAAGCGTAAAACAAGAAGTTAGGCGTAGAAAACTTAGGCGTAGGATTACCTTATGCGTAAGACAAAGCTTAGGCGTAAGATAAATCTTATGCGTAGAAGTTTCTACGCGTAAGCTTATGCTTATGCGTAATTTTAGGGTTTTGCCCAAATGATCTTTTACACTATCACAGTGCAAAAGATATCCAAAGTTGACGTATTTTCAGGCTTATCCAAGCAAGAAAACACGGAGTAAACCACGAAACGGAAGATCAAACCAAGGAATAAGTTACGCGTAAGTTTAGGGTTTTGATACGCGTAGACTTACTCGTAAAAATGACTTTTGCCCAAAGATGTTTCTAAACCAGATTTTTGTGAAGAAATAGCTTCAATATCACCAAAATAACACAAAAGTGTGAAACTTGATGATCCAAAGCGTCTAAAATGGTTACGCGTAGAACGAAACCCTCGTACAAAAACTAGCTTAAAAAACGATGATCCACGCGTAAAGTTTGAAACTTTTTGCCAAAAACAGTTATTTTAACACCTTAAAACGTTGAAAGGACAAGAATCTTGGATTCAAAAGTGTAAAAAATGTGTTTTTAAGCGAACCAAAGTATCAACAACGAACCGTATGTTCTACGCGTAGGACCAAAACCCACTTCAAGAACAATACGTTCACCCAACTATTTGGCGATTGATACCACTGTTAGGTCACTAGTTTTACAACACAAGCATCAATGAAAGAAATAGAGAAGAGATAGAGGTCGGTTGAACAACACACACACACACACGCACGTATGAAACTATGAAAGGTTAGGCGTAGAGAGTGAATGAGAAATGAATTGAACAACCAACCCTCAAGTAAGGGTTATTACAAGGTATTTATAGGAAGGGGAGTTAGTTCAACACTCCTACTCCCTTCCTTTCCTTAATGGACATGGGCCTAAGCTCATGGGCCTTCTACATAAGCTTAAGGCTAATAAAAAACATAAAGGCCATAATTACATGTTTCCGGTGATGATAAAAACATAAAAACATAAACTCCTATTACATGTGAATCACTAACACTTGAATTAGGTTTAGGAGTGATTCCAACACAATGGCTCTCCAAGGTTGATACATGTTTCCGGTGATGATATCAGAAACCCTTGTTATGTTAACTTGATAACCCAACTCATTGAGAAAATCTATAAGTTCTTTAGCAGTAGGTGGAGGGACAAATTGTTTTGCAGGGTCACATGGTGTGATTCCTAGGGCCATACTGAGAATATCAGAGGTGATTTCATACTCTTTATCATCAAGCTCACAAGAGTAGGTGGCTGTGATCTTGTCCCGTGTGACGGTGTTCCAAAATTTTTGTATGTAGATGGAAGGGATCGTGCATTGCTTGGTCAAGGCACTAAAGAAGTTAGTGTTTTTCAGGATATCAATGGCAATCCTGAAGATTGGATTTGGTTGTGTTCTATCCATGTCCACATAGTAGTTGCTTTTGCCTATCTCAACCCATTTATCTTCTGGAAGAATTTCCTTGTCTGTAAGAACTGTGGGTAGAGTAGAAGTAGCAAGATTCTTAGAAGAGGTTGTGTCTGCCATTGAAATTCTGTAGAATCACACATACAACAACAGTATTCGAGAGCATGTTAGGTTAGACATGGTTAGCTAATCAACTTTAATGCAACCTCATGACATAAGCACAATGAGTAGCATACATGACAGATTAACTAGAAGCAGATTGATATACTCAGAGAATAGGTTATGTTGCTTTAGTAATTCTTAGAGTAACACATCAATTTGACAAGGTTTTCTAGAGACAAGTTGCTTATGCTTAATTGTTAAAAACGAATTGCTTTAATAGTTCAAAAGAGACAAATTGGTTTAATCAGGATTTCATGAGACAAGTCGCTATAATGGAAGTGTTATAACAAGTCGCTTAATCAATTTGTCAAGACAAGTCGCTTCAAGAGAAACCAGAGACAAGTCGCTTTTACAAAAGTGTTATAGCAAGTCGCTTTGATCAATTTGTCAAGACAAATCGCTTCAAATAAAACCAGAGACAAGTCGCTTTCATAAAAATGTTAAAGCAAATCGCTTTAATCAACTTGTTAAGACAAGTCGCTATAAGAAAAACCAGTGACAAATCGCCTTTGTGAAAATGTTTTAGCAAGTCGATTCAGACAACTTGTCAAGACAAGTAGCCTTTTGAAAAGACAAGGATAAGTCGCTACCAAAAAGTAGCTACCAGTATCACTCAATTGTATAACAAGTCGCTATCAAGAATATCTAAAACATTGACAACTCGCCATCAAGATTATATAAGACAAATCGCCACCAAGAACAACCTGCTGTATGAAAAGTCGCCAACAAGAACATGTATAGACATATCCAACTCACATTTATCACACAAGCAAATGAAACATCAGGTATGACCAAAAGCACTAAAACGATCAAATACAACCACGACACAAGTATAACCATAAACATATGTTAGGTCACAAGTTTTACAACACAAGCTTATAAGAGAAGAGATGAAGGCGGATGAACAAGCTAAACACACATACACGCATAAACAATGATACGGTTAAGAATAAGAGTGAATGAGAGAATAACTTGAACAACCAACCCTCAAATGAGGGTTTACAATAGTTTATATAGGCAAGGAGCTAGGGCAACACTCCCTCTCCTTCCCTATTCCTTATTGGGCTTGGGCCTCAGCTTATGGGCCTTCTACATAAGCTGGACCTTAAACAAACATAAAGGCCATAATAAAGCTACCTATTACATATGAAATATAAATACTTGAAATACTGTTTAGGAGTGATTCCAACAATCTCCCCCTCAAGTATATATGAATAACGGTGAAGGCGTTGATGTAATAGTAGCTGTGACGTCTTCTGACATTCTTCTTTCTTGTGAGAGGAATTGCCTTGGTTCGAACAATCTCTCCAGTGTAGAGAGATAGTTATCTTTGTGCGGTTTTGCTTTGACGTCATCATTAACTTTGTTCTTTGATTTATTGTTCTTTGTGGTGAAGGTGATAGTATGTTGTTGTCTGCATCAGTCTGCCTCAGGTCTGCTTCGCTGCTCCAGTGTCTCCACGTCATTCTTCAACATGCTCACACGCTCTTTGACGGTGAAAATCAAAACTGATGAAGTTCTTTAAGTCTTTAACTTTGTAGATTCTTTGGTTTGACGAAGAATCATTCTGACTGTTGTGTTGCATTTGAATAGAACTTCCATTAGTGTTGATGTTGGCGTGAGCATGAGAAGAATCAGCACGATCATCCCGCTCCGGAGCCTCCATAAGAAGAAAACATTTCAAACGGTTAGTAATAAGCGGTTTCCGGCACTTACAAGTTTGAACTTCGAGAGTGTCAACAGCATAGTGTGAAGACACAACTCTAATTCTTACAAAGGCCGTTCCTGAACTGGAGTCCCACAAGTGAGATAACGCGATGTACCGAAGTACATCTACAGTTCAGATGAGTCGCTGAGGTACACCGAAGCATCACCTCACGACTGTAGACCGTTTGAGACACACTCCGCGTAATCCACGGGGAGTTACCGAAGCGACCTGCTGTCAGGGCTGTTTGATGTTGACCCTGGCAGGAGTTTCCATTCAATCACTGAGGATCACAGATGTGAACCTCTCATAAATGTTCTCGACAGATTGCTAAGATCTGTGAAGGACTCGATATGAACCATTGAATCACTGAAGATCTTATTGTTGATCAACGAGTGATTAAAATGTCAAGTGTTCCTAAGAGATCTTTTGATGAATCTCGTGGCTCTAGACTCAATAGTGCGTTTTGGTTTTCCTGAGCGGAGACTAGGGAGAGGGTCTCCTTCTTCAATACCAGCGATCTCTAAGAGAAAGCCAATAGTTTACGTAGGGTTCCCTGTGAGAATGAAACAAGCTTCTGTTGAGAGAAACTTGAGTGGCTAAGAAGGTTTAGTGCATGCGTCACTGGGTCCATGACGACTTTTAATCTTCAATACCGGTGTCACTAAGTGACAACCAGTAGCATATGAATTGAACCCGGTGTCTGCCCTAAGTTGAATAATCTGGAGGGCTATTTCTTTTCACCCTTTACTTTACATTTCTTTTTGATTCTTCAACTCCTTCTTTCTCCGATTCTCATTTTCTCCTTTTTATAATCATTCCTAAGGACTTCTAACACTAACTAATGGTAGTGTCCTTGGGTAGATCCCTCCGGCTCTGGCGGATCATAGGACGGTTATTCCTAACCTTAGTCACCTTATAACTCCATGACTAACCTATGTTTGCCATTAAAACCACTGTAAGTTAAAATATCTCTCAAAGGGTTTGTTAATGAAAAACATGTTTGAACCACTGTAAGAGATGATATTTTGCATAAATACTCCCCCTCCACATGTGCTTAATAGTTTTAAAGGTTAAATGCACAGTGAGGAAAGAGCGCGCACTTTTTGAATTGATTCACTGAAGATAGACAATCTCCCGCGAGACACGGTTACGTTGAATAGTTAAAGAGATACATTGTCAGCTTTTAGGTGACAACTAGCTCTAATAACTATCTTGAAGGTGTAGACAAACCTCGAAAGGTTGTCATACCCGTCAGAGTTCATGTCTATCAAGAGTTTCACGAATGGTACTTTCTACTTGGACAAGTCCTTTGCGAGACACGTTTACATCACTAGCGAACTAGCTTGAAATTATTACCCGTCCAGGACAAGTCTTTTCGAGTTACAGACAGTTAAGGATCGTCAATTCATTGGTTAAGTCTTTGCACACGAGAAAGCCAAGGGGCTTGCACATGTTGCTTTACAAAACATATTTCTTATCACACAATTTTCTCCCCCTCAAAAATGGCATATAAGAATGTTATTTTTGTACGGTTGAGAATAAATATGACCATTTTGAGTGTTGCGGGAAGAGTGACCACTGTGAACAATTTGTGAACAAAATTTTAATTCAAATACTCCCCCTCAACAAGTGATAAAAACGGTTGAGGTTTTAAAATCATATGGGGAAGTACTTGTCTTTTTGAGCAAAACCTTGAAATAATGAAAGGTTTGATAGGTTTTACTCAAAAATAAGAAGCTTTCGCTCCTTTTATCAGGATTGTGGCACTGATGCGTACCACAGGGTCCTTTCTTGACCATTACGGGTTGTACACTGTTATGTGTGCACAAGCCATTCACATATATAAACATTCATCCAAAATCATATGAAGGAAACACATCAAGGGGTACCAGGAAGTGCAGTGATGTCTCCGGGAGTGCACACAGGGCGTTGAAAGCCGGTGATGTTTATCCTGGGTCTACCACCAACATAGCTCTCCAGGCGTCTGAACTGATCCCTTCTGAACAACCGTTCATCAATGACAAGTGTGGAGAACCATTCAAATTCAGCAGTTGTATCGTCATCTAGCCATGATACGACATCTGGCTGAGTCGTCTTTTTCTTGCTTTTAGAAGGTCTTGATGATGATACGGGTTTCTTCACTTGTTTGGGAGAGGAGGGTTGTTGTTGGGACTCACGGACCTCTTCATCGTCACCACCCGTATACTCAAAGTGATCCAGTTTTCTGAGTCAAGGGTGGTAACTCGGAATCGTCCCGAGGTTTATCAGTGGAAGACTGTGGTGGAGAAGACTTTTGTTGTGCAGGAATTGGTTTTGGAGGAGGTGGCATCGAGGAGGATTCACCAGACATTTTTTGACGTTTAGCCTCGTCAGTCTTATCCTTATCCTGATCATCATCGTCTCTATGACGTTTAGGCCTCTCAGCTTCTTCACGGCATGCAGAATTAAGTTGGAATGCCAGCAATGCTTCTAACAGTTTGCTTTCATGAGAGGCAAGCATTGCAGAACGTTTAGACAGTTGTGCGACCAGTCGATCAACTAATTCAGCGTCTGAGAAGATTTTGGGATCAACAGGATTGATGCTGACATACATCGGTGTTGACTTCATCGCCTGTTTGGCTAGATGCAACAGGTTTGGATAGAGTTGTCTGGTAAACATTTCCTGTGTAAGTCTAGGAACGTTGTCATGAAGGTACCTGTTTGTGTAACCTTCAATCATTTCGTTTAGTTGCTCACGGCGATGACTCTTCATGAATTCCTGCACAAACTTCCTTTCCTTGTTCCTCTTTTCGTTGTCTCTATATATATGCTGTATGTTATCAGCGAGGAAATTTAGCTTCTTGTTAAGAGCGTTTTTCTTTCTGACTTCCTTGACAGCTTTTTGAATCCGTTCATGAGCTTGAGAAACCCAAGATTTTGGTTTCTTCACGGATTTGGATGAGGATTTTGTTGATTTCGTTGATGGTGGTGGTGAGGAGTGAGATGAAGAATCTGATGATGATGGAATGTGAGGAGACTCTGGGTCCTTTGGTGGTTCAGAAGTTTCCTTCTGTGTACGTGTGGGACTATCCAGAAGCAGCTTGTCATAATCATCATCTGTATCTTTTTCAGACTTCTCAGTTTTCAGCTTCTCAGACTCAATAGTGTCTTTCACAGGCTGTTCTTGTTGCAAAAGGGTGGTGGTACCAGCTCCCTTATCGGGTTGATTAACCGCATCAGGAGATGGATCGGAGGGAGCAGCACTACTAGTTCCTCCGGGTCCACCCATTTGCTCATTAGCAAATTTTTCAGCTTTGTGTTCATGTCTAAGTTGATGCAATTTCTTTCTGTAAGCTGTCTCTAGTGGTTCTCCTTCACTTTCTGAGCTTTCAGCATCATAAGGTACAAGTACCGGAGTCTTTCCTTTATCCTTATCATCTTGAGGACTTGGAGGTTTCTGTACTTTTGGAGTGTCGGACACATCCTTTGCAGTTTCAGAGACGAGAACCTCCTCATCTGTATCTGTATCGTCAGAACTTACGTCCTCAAGCTGTTGTTTCGGTTCAGGTTTGGGTTTAGGAATGGGAGTAGCTTCCTGTACGGGAACAAACCGTTTTCTCGGAGGGTTTCGTTTGGGAAACTTCCTTTGTGACTCTGAACTTGTAACACTTCCAGCATTTCCTCTTCTAGTTCTCCGAGTAGGTGTACCAGAAGATTTTTCGTCGAGGTGACCAACCTTGCCTTGTCTTACTGCTTCCAGATACCTGTTGTACGTTTCGAGCTTTCTGACATCTTCAGTTAGCAGGTAATCTGGTAACACCGCGCCCTGTTTCTTTGTAGACGATTCCTTCATTCTGATGGTCAGAATAGGTTCAGTCAACATGTCGTGATTGTCAGGGTCATTGAGCCTCTTGGGAATAACAGAATGTAGTCCAAGTGCTCTCTGGATCAACAATTTGGTATATCTGATTTAGGGAATCTTTGAGCCAAGTTTGTTAAGAAATGACATCATGTCATCCCAAATCAGAGCTTCAATGGCGATGTGTTTCATGTTGACAAATGCCCAAAATATTTGCAGTTCTATGAGCTTAGGATGCTCATAGCCGCTATCACGACCAGAAATAGACTTGGTGATGATCATGTAGAGCGTTCTCCAAGGTTGAGGAATACTCTTGAGCTCTACGTGAGAGTGTTTGGTGATTACTCCTGTAGCCTCATCATAACCGATATCGATTAAGAATTGGAGAGTGAGCTCTTCAGTAGGTGTGGCATAAAGTTTGTCTGGTTCGACTTCAGGAATTAAGAGAACAGCTCTTAAGTCTGCAGGTGTGATGGTGATTCTTTTGTGATTCAGAGTCACTGTCACTGCAGTCCTTCCTTTGACCCTTTCCATGGTGTTCCAGAATTGTTGGATATAGATCTCAGGAACTGTTGCAGAATGTGTGAGCATGTTCTGATATGGATGAGACCTCAGAATGTCAATAGCGATTAAGCATGAAGACTCAGAGCAAGTGAGAGTGCTGAAGTCAACTCGGAGATTATTCTTTCCAATCTTCATTGGATAGCCATGAGGATAGATATCAGCAATGGAGAGAACATTTGGTGCATCCATGTTTGGTTGAGCAGCCATGTCGTGATCTGAAATAATATTAGCCAAAAGAACCAACATATCGAAAGACATAATGTTAGTCAACAGAAGGTCTTATTGTCTAGTTATTTAATGTACAACGTCAATGATTGTTACGAGTCCTAAGTCACTTGTATGTCCAATAGTCTAATGACGTCGTGAAATGTTTCGTGAGTTAGTTAACTTTAAGTTTTAAAGCTTATGTTATCACTTATTGTTCACAACATATCAAACGTTTTGGTTTATTAGTGACATTATTGGATTCGTGACGTTATGATAAGTTTATTAACAAGTTTTGTACACGTAACAATTCATAATGAAGGTCAAAAATGGCTTAAGCGTAGGATTGACAAAGTTACGCGTAAACAGTCGTGACATACGCGTAGGTGAAAGCTTATGCGTAGGATCCTATCTTACGCGTAAGAAATGTTACGCGTAGGAAAAAAGGGACCTTACGCGTAGAGCTTACGCGTAGGCGTATATGAACCTTACGCGTAAGGCTTACTCGTAAGAGTAGACCTTATGCGTAGAGGTCACTGTTT
The DNA here is from genome assembly GCA_019973895.1 of Chrysanthemum seticuspe. Classification (NCBI taxonomy): domain Eukaryota; kingdom Viridiplantae; phylum Streptophyta; class Magnoliopsida; order Asterales; family Asteraceae; genus Chrysanthemum; species Chrysanthemum seticuspe. The sequence goes on from BPTQ01000006.1 coordinate 180,582,616, forward strand.
ACGCATATCCTTCACAGGATACGCGTAGTCCCACTGTAGAACCTTAAGCGTAGAAGCTACGCGTAAGACAAGTCTTACGCATAACCAGCTACGCGTAAGGTAATCCTTATGCGTAGATAATCAAATGACCTTGATTCTGAATTCTAAGCGTAGCAATCCTGAAATAAATTTATCAAATCATCAATATTAACACATACAAACATTTTATCATCAGATCATGGCAATAACATTTGTTACACAGTTATGCGTAGAATTGCATACGCGTAGACTAAACCCTAGATCTACGCGTATGGATTCTAGCCATAGATTAAGCACCATTTTAATTCTGGTAGTTCAAGAGTGTTGGCATAGTCATTAGGCCAAGTTATAACATCCAAATTGTTGTGAATCAAGAATACCCAAAGTTTATAAGCTTTAAACCCTAGTTTCGAATTGATGATCAATTCATGTTTCTGGGTGGTTATAGACTATGGAAATCATCAATTCAACAACACAAAAACATAACCCAACAGTCTTTAAGACCAAAACACATCTCATTTGAAAATACCCAAATCAACTTATGAACCCTAATTTTCAAAACTTATCAATTAGTGAATCTGGGTGGATTTTGAAGGTTAATAAAGTATCATTGATGTATTATGAACATTTAGGCACAATCATTTCACCCCAAATACTCACGTATTGATTGTGTGTTCTTACGCATAAGCGTAGAAGACAAAATCACGCGTAGAACATGTTTTAACCGTAGGATTTACTTGATATTCAAAACCATTTTTCAAAAACATGATCCAAACACAGAAACACTTACTAGATGATGATCTGAAACACGGATTTCTTGAGTTAATCTTAGGCGTAGATTTTAGGTTTAGTAATAAATGTGAGTGAAAGTTAGGTGGAGGATATATTTATTCAATATATTTTTGAGGTTTTGACAGTTTTGGTCCCTTCACCTTTTCCTTTTTTTTCATCCAAAGCTTTTTAACTTCCATTTTGGTTACCAAATGAAGATTTTTGGGAAAGAAACTTGACGACACTCCCCCTCGACTTGAGAGAATAATGAAAGGTTCTTGATTAAAGTCCGAGGAGTGTCTTTGAATCAGAAAATTTGCCACCATTTGTAAAAGAATCAACCGAGATGTGATAACATGCAAGTACACAGATGTTTTGAAACAGTTAATGGATTATTTTCTCCCCCTCAACACTTGATCGAAAAAATACTGAATTTTGAAAGATTAAAGTGTTGACGGAAGAGATGTACTTGCCATGTTGAAAGAAATATAGATTAGAAGAATGTTTTTGTTGTTTTATCTGATTTTATATTTTTGTATTTTGTTTTTGAAAGATTTTATTTATTTACAAAAGAGGTTTTGGTGTTTGACAGGTTTTTAAGACTGTTTTAAGAGGTCATCCAATTCCTCTTGAGTCAAACACCTCATACCAATTCGGTGGACCAGCTCATTAAACCTGGCGGGAGGCAAGGCTTTGGTGAGCAGATCTGCCAATTGGTATTCAGTACCCACAAAGTATAGTGCAACGGTACCCTGTTCTACGTGGTCCTTGATGAAATGATAGCGTAGATCGATGTGCTTTGATTTCGAGTGCTGAACTGAGTTGCACGAGATTGCAATGGCACTCCGATTGTCGCAGTACATCGGGATTCTGTCAAATACATAACCATAGTCTTTGAGTTGTGTTCTCATCCAAATGACTTGAGCACAACACGCGGACATGGCTACATATTCTGCTTCAGTTGATGACAGCGATGTACAATCCTGCTTCTTTGATTGCCAAGACACCAGTTTATCACCGAGAAATTGTAGAGCTCCTGAAGTACTTTTCCTTGAGTCTAAACATCCTGCGTGATCAGCGTCTGAAAAAGCGATTAGTTCAAAACCAGAATCCTTCGGATACCAGATCCCCAAATTAATGGTTCCCTTGATGTATCGGAGGATTCTTTTAGCCTCAGAGAGGTGGGTTTCAGTTGGTCGCGACTGATAACGGGAGCATAGATAAACGGCAAAGACAGTATCAGGTCTGCTAGCTGTTAGATACATGAGAGACCCAATAATACTTCGGTATTTGGTAGGGTCAACCAGTTTCCCATGTAAATCAGCATCTAATTTCTTGGTATGAGCCATTGGTGTGGCATAAGTATCACAGGTATTCATTCCAAATTTGTTTAACAATTCAAGGGCATATTTGGACTGACTCAGAAAAATACCACGGGGTGATTGATGAACTTGCAGTCCTAGAAAGAACGTAAGTTCACCCATCATGGACATTTCAAAATTTTTCTTCATGAGTTTTGCAAAAGCGATTGAAAACTTTTTATGTGTTGACCCAAAAATGATGTCATCCACGTAAATTTGAACAATTAAGATGTGTGCCCCGTGATATTGTATGAAAAGAGTTGGGTCAACCGAGCCTTTGGTGAAATTATTGGCAATGAGGAAAGATGATAGCTTATCGTACCATGCCCGAGGGGCTTGTTTGAGACCATAAAGATCTTTGTTGAGTTTGTAGACATGGTTCGGGAACTCAGGATCAACGAATCCATCTGGTTGGCTGACATAGACTGTTTCTTTAAGTTGTCCATTGAGAAACGCCGTTTTGACATCCATCTGATAGACCGTCATGTTCATATGAGCAGCGAACGCGAGAAATATCCGAACAGCCTCAAGACGTGCAACTGGAGCAAAAGATTCTTCAAAGTCTATCCCTTCTTCCTGACGATAACCCTTAGCAACTAGTCGTGATTTGTTTCGGATGACATTCCCTTCAGCATCCAATTTGTTTTTCCAAATCCATTTTAGACCAATGACGTAGACCCCTGTTGGTCTTTCAACCAGTTCCCATACTTCAAGACGTTTGAATTGGTTGAGTTCTTCTTGCATGGATTCAATCCAGTTGTCTTTTGTCATTGCATCCTTAATGTTTTTAGGTTCAGATTGGCAGACAGTTAGTGCATAAATGCAATGTTCACCGTCTGAGTGAAGACGTTGTCTCGTAACGACTGGTTGGTTTGGGTTGCCAATGATGTTAGCCAGAGGATGGTCTTTTGTCCATCTATGTGTAGAGGGTTGATGTTGATATACATTGTGCAGATTCTGAGGATTCAAATGGTTTGTTGAAGATTCCGCGACATCTGGTGCAGCAGTCTCATTTGCAAACGGGTTGAAGAACGCATTTGGATCAAAATCTGCGGGTGGGGGTACTTCATTCAGAATATCATCAGCTGGTTCATCATTGTTGGAAGCGGTGTGTTCAACTGTTGTGTTGGAGTCAATTGGTGTAGGTGCATCTTCAACAGTAGTTGTTGTAGCAGGTGTATCAGGTATAGGAATATTATCAGGTTGTGCAGCGGAAACAGCTGATACACCAGGAGCACGTTCATCAATATCGTCACAGAACAGAGGAGCAAATAACATTTCCATTTGTTGACGAGTTAGCTGAGGGCTTTCTTCAGCTGATGATGGGGGTTGAGGGAAGTTTAAACGGTTGTGACCGGGTTCTAAGCTGTTATACTCAGAAGCCATTTCCGTGAGTTCATCGAAATGAGCATGAATCGTTTCCATTACCTCCTTAGTTCGACGATTCCAGATTCGGAAACCTTTAGAATTGTCACAGTATCCAATAAAGACTCCAATATCAGCTTTTGCTTTGAGTTTTCCAAAATCATCACGATCATTATTCGGATAGCAAAGGGATCCAAATACATGAAAGTGTTTGAGGTTTGGTTTATAGTTGTGGACAAGCTCAAAAGGTGTTTTGTTGTGGCGTTTAGTGATTATAGAACGGTTTTGAGTATAGCATGCAGTAGATACAGCTTCTGCCCATAAGTAATCTGGAAGTTTAGCATTGATCAACATTGTTCTTGCAGCTTCCACTAACGTTCGGTTTCGTCTTTCAACAACTCCGTTTTGTTCAGGTGTCCGTGCAATAGATGTTTGATGCTGAATTCCCACTTTCTCATAAAATTCACGAAGGGTTTTGTTAACAAATTCAGTTCCTTTGTCTGTTCTGATGATTCTTACGGTATTGCGGAGCTGAACCTGTATCTTTGTGAGAAAGGTGATGATCATTTGTGGAGCTTGGTCTTTGCTACGAAGAAAATAGACCCAAGTCCATCGAGAGTAGTCATCAACAATTACTAAGATGTAGCGTTTGCCATTGATCGTTTGCACGCGCATCGGGCCACACAAATCCATGTGAAGAAGATGAAGCACATGCTGGGAGCTGTGTTCCATCTTTGAAGGAAAATGAGCACGAGTGCTTTTCCCTTGTTCACATGCTGAGCAAAGGTGATCTTTTGAATACCGGAATCGTGGGAGTCCTTCAACTAGTTTGTGTCGAGCAAGATTGGTGATGGTTTGAAAGTTTAGATGTGAGAGACGACGGTGCCATAGCCAAGATTTTGTTGATGTTGCCTTTGAAAGTAAGCAGATGGGAGATGAAGCAACCATGTCTTTCATAGAGATAGTGTAGAGACTAGAATTACGCGAGCCAGACATAAGGTCGTTTCCTTGTAGATCACGAATGAAACAAGTTTTCTCCCTGAAAGCAACCTCCAAATCTCCATCACAAAATTGACCTACTGAAAACAGATTGTGACCGAGGCCTTCCACATAGTAAACCCTGCTGATTTCGATGTTCCCATTAACATAATCTCCGTAGCCCATGATGGCTGCGAAGTGATCGTTCCCGAATCTGACAGTGCCAATGAACTTTGCAATAAAGTTTGATAACAGTTTAAGGTTGCCTGTCATGTGTCGGGAACATCCGCTATCAACAATCCAGAGAATGATCTGTATCACCTGCATTACACACAGACGACACAGATGGAATAGAAGTAGATGTGGAACCCGAAATGTTAGAGGGTTCCGAAGCAGATATGTTAGACATACAGACATTTAGAATCTTAGGCATCCACTTAAATCCTAATGTGTTATGTATCCATTTCTGCCATCTGTAACTACTCTTTGCTTTAGTCTTAGTGAAAGCACTAGGTGGTACTACATTCTTAGGAGTTGCAGCGGGAATGGTTGCCTTAGAATCTAAAGATGGTGGTTTACCAAGCACAGACTTAGAATGATTAGTTGGCCTAGAGGTATTCCAATTCTTAGGATTCCGTAATCTAGAGATTATAGCTTTAGCAACACATTTGTCATGACAATCAGAATTCATACTCTTTTGACAAATATCACAAGGTGCATCAGACTGAATATCAAAGGTACTTAACGGTTTAGCATTCGTTACATCACTATTTCTATTACATTTGCCAGACGCAACATCTATAGTGGAAGTAACGTGAGTTTTATTCAGATTCCTAGGGTGTTCTTCTACTTTAGCATTCCTTATTGATCTTTTCTTAGGTCGCAACTTCCTATTCTTCGATTGAGTGCTCCTAGGCTGTGAAGTGCGGACGTTTGGAAAAGATGCAACTATTCCTGTTTCAGTAGAGGGAAACACATTAGCAACTTGTGATTTGGCAGTGGGAATTCTAGGTTCACGATTACTAAGTGTGACTGGTGCTAATCTCTTAATCACAGTAGGCGGGAGTTGTTCATACTTTCCTAACATTTCCCGTAACTTAGAGATGGTGTGAATCAGATCTTGATTTTCAGAACGAAGATTACCAGCAAAATTCATGACATCTCTAGTGTGAGCCAGATAGTGATCAAGTTCATTAGATGCTTCATCTCGAGTCTTTTTGAGTAAATCAAATATGACACCATATTCCTGTTTAACTTTTAAAAGTTCTTGTTCATATTTTGAGATTTGACTTTTCAAAGACACGTTTTGATCATCCAGATGCTCAATTTTAGTATCAGAAGATTTTGCACTCAATTGAGCGATTTTCTTTTGAAAACTAAGTTGATGGTTGTGAATATCTTTTTCACACCAATGTAGACGTCGTTTTGCATTGTAAATTTCCGTGTGTAATCGTTTATTTTCAGCTTTTAAAGACTCGATCTGAAGCACATTATCGGTGTTCTCAACAGTTACAACAGTTTCAACAATATCAGCAGAGATATGATCAGATGCATATGGCAACGAATAGAATAGCACAACATTATGGATATCAGCACAGATAACATCTTCCAAGAGTCGATCAACATCTTTTCTCAACAGTTTCTTTTTCCGTTTTGTGTTAGTAATAGATGTTTCTGTTTTCTCGAAAACGTTTTTCATTACCCCAAGTTCCTTATGAAAATCCTTTTCCCAGGCAATTGCACAACTTTTCAAGTTTTTAACATTAGGTAAAAGATTTTTCTGAAAAATGTCTCTTTGTTCTCGCGCCAGAGGCGATTGAAAATGTTCAACTTTTATTTCAGATCGATATTCTATCTCATGTTGTAAAATTTTGAGGTCAGCCATGAAAATGTCAAAATATCGAAGAATTTTTCGATTTTCAGGTTGTGAGTTTACTTCGCTAATGGAAGGTAAAGGACCATAAGTTTGTGCAAAGACTGTTTTGGGATTAACAATAGAAGACTCGGGTGTTTTGATGATAACCCTTGGTGTGTTGGAAGAATCCGTTGGTGTGACGAAAGTGACCGCATTTTTATAATTAAACGGTTTGTTGTAAACAACATTTTTTAATTTTGATCGACTCTCGTCTTCTGCATCTAATTCCTCTTGACGATGGTATTCAACAACATTCATGACAGTATTATCAATTTTGTATTCTGCACTGGAAACTTCAGGAGTTGTGTTGGATGTTTTTAGTGAAAACTTTGGTTTGTAATCAGCTAGATTTTTGCCATATCCTTTTGGATTGGGTTTTAAGGTAAACTTTTCAATAGCTGTTACTGATTCACCATGTTTGTAAACAACTGTTTTAAACTCTTTAATTTTGTTTTGCAAACCGAGAATTTCTGCAAGAAGGTCATCTACCCGATTCGTTGAATGCTTTTTGTATGCGGAGAACTGTTTTTGACAATTTAACAACTCAGCCTTAGCTTTTTGATTTTCCAAGGTGAGAGCGTTAATTTGCTTTTTATGTTCGTGTTTCAGTTGTTCTAATTCAGATAACAAAGCATTCTTCGAGGCGGCTAGATCACGCATCTGTCTCTCTAAGTGTTTTTCGTTTTGATGAGATTTTGCAAAAGCGGCTTCAAAACCTTTTTCACGGTTTTCTTGAGTTTTGAAAAAGTTGAGTTGCATTTGTAAACATTCAAAATCCTTGGTTAACAGTGCATTTTTACTTTTTAAGGACTGATTTAATGCATAGCATTCCTCCATTTTGATTTTATGATCTTGAATTAACCGAGCAAAATCCGGATGAGGCAACAGATCATCTTGTTCAACGTGAGTCTCAACATGATCATTCTTTAGATCCTCAAGTATGACCACAGAGTCAATTTGATTATCAAAGGAAACCATAAGGTCATCTTGATCGTCAAATGTAACTACAGGGTTAACTTGAAAATCATCAGAAGAAGATGTAGAAGACTCATTTTGAACAGTCTGATCCGTGCCGGATTCAGATATTGGCGGAGATATTAGTTCAGATATGATGATGGTTTGTTCGGGTACCTGAGACAAGCCATCAGTGTCATACACTGGGCCTGAATCACTCATGTGCAGCTCATGCATATTAGCCATCAGCATAACAGCTGCATTAGCCTGCAAGTCCTCCATATCATCATCTGAGTCTGCATCTGCCATAAAGCTCTGTTCTTTGTCTGTGAGAGATCCACCAGCTTCATCCTTAAGAGCCAGAAGTAAGGCCTCTTTGAAATAAGCACTGCCCCTAGTTCTTGGCTTTGGGCATGCATTAGCCAGGTGTCCCTTCTCATTGCAGTTGTAGCATCTAAGACCATTTAACCGATTCGGAGCATTTCCTTGTTCCACCATTTGAGCTCTGTTGTTATTCCTTCCCACAGCATTAAACCCTTGACCACCGCCCATCTGACGACCATAATCACGATTCTGAACTTCAACACGTCCATTGTTCACAACAGCTTGAGTCCGAGTGTTAGATGAGGAACGAATACGATTGTTGGATTTGTTGGTGTAACGGCCAAAAGCATTAGCAATCATCACAAATCCTTGTTGCAATGCTTCGAATGGATCGATTTCCTCAGTAGCTTCACTGACATATGCTTGAGCATTGTTGCTGTATGGGACCAATTGATTTTGTTGAGGTTGAGGTTGTTGCTGTGAAGGTGTGTTGGAAGCAGTTGGTTGAGTTGCTGGTTGAGAGGGATAATTCTGTTGAGCATATAAGGCAAGTTGTTGATTGTCCGGTTGTGACTGTTTAGCAATTTGAGCACGGAGAATCCTTTCCCGATCAACTTCCTTTTCATGAGGCTTCAAGTAATCGTACAACAATCCATAAGTAGAATGATGCATGTTCTTCGCTTGACGGAGAAAAATGACATACTTTTCCCATTCTGGACCAAGACTACTCAGGAACTTAGTATTCACTGCAATCCTTGGCATGATGATGTTGTGTTTATCCAAATCATTGATGATATCTGAAAATCGATGATGATAGGACTCTAGTGTCTCTCCAGGTTCAATCATGAAGTGTTCATAAGCCAAGTAGATTTTGGATTCCAAATCCTCCTGATTGAGTACAGATCCTTCCATAAGAAGACGAATATGATCCCACATTTTTTGTGCAGTCTTTTGAGCATCAACACTACGAAGAATTGGGTTTGGTAATCCTAAGAGGATGTATTCCATTGCAAGTTCATCAGCTTCATAGTGTAGAAGTTCTGTAGCATTGAGATCTGCAACAGTAGCAATGTTGGTTTGTTCATCTCTTGGTGGAACAGCAGTTGGATCTCCGGGTACAATGACAGTAGGCATCTCAAATGGACCTTCCAAGATAACCTTCTTGAAGAACTTTCCATGTGGTTTCTTCAGATCACAGAACCTAAAGAACCTTATCACCCATTGATCGTAGTTTCCTGGAGTGAGCATTGGAGGTCTATCAAGTGATCCAGCTTCATGAATTGATTGTTGGCTGCTTAAAGCTTCACACATCTTTGCAAACCAAGTGGGTTCCTTCATAGTGCTTCGTGATGGATGTTGATTGAAATCGTTTGTGTAGGGTAGAGTTTGAAGACTTGGTGGTGGTTGAACCATTTGTGGTTGTGGAATTGCCCCAAGTTGTGGAGTATGTTGCTGATTAAATTGTTGTTGATAAATGGCTTGTTGTTGATTCCATTGTTGATGTTGTGGAGTTAATTGTTGTTGTTGTTGATGATTATAAGTGTGAGGGAAGTAGTTAGAGTATGGTGGTTGAGACATGATGATAAACTTGTGTAGTAAGAATGGATCTTTGTAGTCGAATGAACCTTTGTTGATGAAGTATCCTTAGGCGTAGAAATGACAAGAACCAAGTAGCACTTATGCGTAAAAACACCAAAAGTTACGCGTAACAAGAATAGTTACGCGTAGGATTTAGCTTACGCGTAAGCAGGAAAAAGACTAAAGTTACGCGTAAACAGTAAGTTAGGCGTAGAAAGTTAGGCGTAGGATTACCTTATGCGTAGGACTAAGTCTACGCGTAAGATGAATCTTAAGCGTAAGATTTTCTACGCGTAAGCTTTATGCTTAAGCGTAAGATTAGGGTTTTATCCCAAGTGATCTTTTACACTTCACAGTGCAAAAGATATCCAAAGTCGACGTATTTTCAGACTTATCCAAGTAAGAAAACACGGAATAAACCAGAAAATTGAAGATCAAACCAAGGAAATTCTTACGCGTAATTTTAGGGTTTTGTTACGCGTAGGATTACTCGTAACTGTGATTCTATCCAAATGTGTTTCTAAACCAGTTTTTGTGTGTTGAAATAGCTTCAATAACACCAAAATAACACAAAAGTGTGAAACTTGATGATCCAAAGCTTCTAAAACAGTTACGCGTAGGATAACACCCTCGTATAAAAACTAGCTTAAAAACAAGGAAAAACACGTAAAGTTCCAAACTTTTTGCCAAAAACCAATAGTTTAACACCTAATAACGTTGAAAGTACAAGAATCTTGGATTCAAAAGTGTAAAAAATCAGTTTTTAAGCGAACCAAAGATGGTGTTATCTTTACGCGTAAGACCCAAATCAAAACTTCAAAAACAAACGAGTACACCCAACTATTTGGCGATTGATACCACTGTTAGGTCACAAGTTTTACAACACAAGCTTATAAGAGAAGAGATGAAGGCGGATGAACAAGCTAAACACACATACACGCATAAACAATGATACGGTTAAGAATAAGAGTGAATGAGAGAATAACTTGAACAACCAACCCTCAAATGAGGGTTTACAATAGTTTATATAGGCAAGGAGCTAGGGCAACACTCCCTCTCCTTCCCTATTCCTTATTGGGCTTGGGCCTCAGCTTATGGGCCTTCTACATAAGCTGGACCTTAAACAAACATAAAGGCCATAATAAAGCTACCTATTACATATGAAATATAAATACTTGAAATACTGTTTAGGAGTGATTCCAACAACATATAACATCAACCCAACAAACTCATAAGAATCTTACAAAAATACGCACAAGGACGACCATTTAAACACACAAATGCACCATCAAGTATAACCCAGTGAGCCCTAACTACAACCTAACACGCACCACCATTAAAAACCACAAACTAACCTAGAATGGAATTGATTGTTGCAGAAGAATCAGTTGGTGGGATCTGTTAATAGAGGTGCGTTAGAGAAGGTTTTAGACATAAAAGATTTGAAACAAAAACATTAATATCAACCTACCACACTCAAATCGCTACAAAACCGGTCTCGTGAGAGAGAGAGAGAGAGAGAGAGAGAGAGAAGTATTTGGGATTTTGAAATTATATCGAGTGTGACAAGTCGCTAGGGCTTAAGTATTGTTTTCAAGTTTCACAAATTGACACATTCAATCCTTGTATTTGGGCTAATTGAGACAACTCGCTAGCTAGAGGTTATGATATGTGAGACAAGTCGCTACAGTTTAAGAACCATTCTCAATTTTTTAATAAATGACACATTTGGTCCTTGTATTATGACTAATGGAGACAAGTCGCTACCTATCTTAGTATCACACATAAATTTGTACTATTGACACTTTCAGCCCTTGTACTTAACAAATTGCATGCAGATACGGTGGATAAGTGACATTCATGTAAAGAATATGACAAGTACCATATAAGACATAACATGGATAAGCCATCTAGCACAATGTACATAAAGAACCATGACTTAGTCATTCCACGTACAGAAACATGCAGCAGCAAACAAGCAAGCACATTACATACATCAAACAATCATGCAGAGACAAGTTGAAAAATTATCCCCCTCAATCAATGTCACGAATTAAGAGTGAGTGAACATTGATTGAAATACAACCCCCCCCCCCCCCCCCCGTTTTAAAATAGAGTATATCTTCTGTTCGAACTTCATCTAAGGACCCGTATCATTATTGAATGACATTTCTAGGACCATAGATGTTCTCGATAACAAGAGATACATCTTTTATTAGATTTTAGGGGAAAATTTAATTTTAATTAAAAAAAATTATATATATATCAATTTTTTTTAAAACAAGTGTAGATTAATTTGTACACGGATTAATGAGAACGAGTCCTGAGTCAAGTCGAACAGGAGTCAAAGTACGAGGTACATCAATTCTGACAAGCTACAATTCTTGAGTGAGCAGTCTTCATTTCTGTTGGAAACCAGTACATGATTGAATTGAGCATTGTACCTGAAAAAGACTAAGGACACTTTGCACTAATAGCACATGTAGTATTGCAAATAGATGGGTTAGTGACAGGTGTATCCACATTTTTGGATGTTGTACAGTCAGGTCTAGGAGTATCATTAATAGAAATCCCTTTAAGTTCAACATTCTTGAAGATTTTACCAGTGGGCATCCACTTAAGACAAGATCTAGGTGAGTAATTCCATTTGGATCATGTGAACTTAAATAATCTACCAGTAGGAATCCACTTAAAACAATTGCTAGCAGAGTTAGATGTAGCCATTTCCCTGTTCTGAACATTGGTCCTTTTGCAATTAGTTTGTTTCTTAGGGGATTGGTCAGCCCTTTGATGCTTCTTATATGGGCTAGATGATCTCCTTATATTCCTGATCTTAGAGCTTCAAACATTAAGCTGGGGATTGTTATTCATCATATCGGAATGAATTAGTGAAGTGACTGGTTTTGACAAAACTATATTCTCATCAACTTGGGAGGCAATCTTAGATTTCGATGGTTTAAATCTTTTTGTTTTAAATGCACTGGGCTGCCTAACTATAGCACATTCTGTATTATTAAGTACAACTGGCTTACCCAAGGTCGATGGTTTTGCAAACTTAGTGTTCACCCTATTTCCAATAGTTTTCCTAAGCTCATTTTTAAGGCAACAATGGTGAGGCTCTTATGCTGAATTTGGGCTTTGAGGGCATCAATGTCTGCCAACAAGGAGTTAGTTTGATCTAACAGCTTGGCATTGTTCTCTAATAAGTTCTTCCTCAAGGACTCATTTTCCCTTAATAGCTTCGTCACACATAAAGCCAATTCATCATTCCTAGATTTAATCAGATCACTCACCTCATAGTTAAGATTGTTCATCCCTATATTACATTTCTTATGCAGATATGAGAGTTGTATTTTCAGATTACATATGGTTGAGTCTTTGTCCTGAATCTGGGTTTTTAACTGGCTAATTTCAAAAAATTCTAGAAATTCTGAGAATTCCGAATTTATGCAAGGTTTTGTAGCAAGAAAACTTTCTTCTCTTTGTTGTATTGCAATTTCTAAGGAAATACAATGTTTTTCAAGGATTGAGTATTTGTTTGAAAGTTCATCAAAAACCCTTTTTCAACCATTTCATTTGTTTTAAACATTCTAGACTCAGTCTCAACCAAGAAACATTTATCAACATCATGTTCAGAATTGGGATCAGTTTGTTTAGGTACATTAGCAGATGCATTATATTGATTAGTTAAGGGTACCTCATCACATGACACCTGTTCATTTGTCAGTCTGATATCTGCATTCACATCATGCATAACAAGAGTCACAGAACTGCTGGCTGTTTCAAGCTTATTAGACTCTGAGCCTCTGTATTCAGTGTAGCCGGTTTCATCATCCTTTGTTGTATCTGATATTCTGCATTCAGCATCACCCGACCTCTCAACTGAAACATTACCCGACTTATCACAACTTTCACTTAATTTCACCTGACACTCATTCAAATTATCATCCTCTTGAGCAGCTTCCTTAATGTACTTTTTCACATTATCCATAAGTTGGATAAATGTATTGATGAACTCATGAATTTCCATTCCAGTATGTTTCTTGAAAGAAATTCCAGTCACGTGTTGATCGAAGTCTGCGGAATATTCCCCATTGATGAATAGCTAAAATTGGTTGTGGATTACCTGAAGTGCAGCATTGGAATCATCCTTTAATACCTTCTTTTTGGTAATTTGAAGCTTCAGTTGTTCTAAGTTCAGCAACAAGGTTCTTCTCAATGTAGGTAAGTCCTGGCGGAAGAGAGCACTACATCTTGGATCCCCAGTTGTGGATAACAGCTGTATGAGGTGCAGATGAAGTAGTTGATAGGGCTCAATGCTGCATTCCATTTGCTTTGCATCATGTATCATTAACAAGTGTGATTCTTTGAAATTTGACTCAGAATGTGAAGTGTTTTGATCATAATTTGTTGAATCAATCCTGGTTAAACTTTCTGAGTAGTAAACGATTTCTTTGTTTTGTGAAGTATCATAGAGTTCGAGCACTTTGGAGATTAAAGGGTCAGTGGTGTAAGACATTGTGTTGATAGATATTAGGCACAAGTCGCTTGCATTAGTTCACCAAGTCGCTAAATACCTTGAAGACGAATCGCTTCTCACACAAGTCGCTAGAGAGAGATTGCTTGTGAGACACAAATCGCTATAAGTACAAATCGCTAGATCCAAATCGCTAGATGCACAAGTCACTAGAGTAACAACTCGCTAGGTGGACAAGTCGCTAGGGACAACTCTCTAGACAAAATAGTACGGCCACTACTTTGTCCTTTTTGTCGTTTTGTCTCAAGAAACAAATCGCTAGAGCACAAGTCGCTTCCCACAACAAAGTCAAGTCGTTGAAGGACGTAAGGACAAGTCGCTACGATAACAAGTCGCTAGCCAAAACAGTACGACCACTACTTTGTACTATTTGTCGCTTTGTCTCAAAAGACAAATTGCTAGTGCTCAAGTCGCTTCCAACAACAAAAGCAAGTCGCCGAAAACGTAGTGACAAGTCGCTAAGAAGAAATCAATTCCGTGACACAAGTCGCTAGGTAGAAATGTTCAAAAAACACCACTTTTCAATCCAAAAACAACCCAACCACACTGATTCAAGCCTTCCAAATCAAAACCTAAGCACTTATAATGATTCTAAACACAAAAGTATTATCAAAAACCAAACTTTAACACAAGAAATAGTCCAAATGATGCAAATACCGCTAAAATTTTTCAAACCCAAAAACCATATAAACCCACTAGAAATCCAAGAACATGTAAGAGAGATGATCAAACCATGGCTCTTGATACCATTTGTAACATATTGGATTTCATAAATACATCAAACCAGGACAAATATGGGCGTATGACTATATGGTTTTAGAGAGAGAAAATGGAGTGTTCTAGAGAGATAAAACAAGTGAAAGGTTAGATTACTCAATGAACATCCAACCCTCTCCTTTGAGGGGAGAGGGCTATTTATACATAGTATTACGCCCTCTTTTGGGCTGTAGATCAGGCATACAATGGGTAAAGACCCGTTCTTCCTCCACGGTGTTGCACTAGACTAAACTATGCTAATAACTAACTAACAAATAACGTAATAAACGATATGTCTACGAGCTAACTTAAGCTAGAATATATTTGGGGTAACCGATGCTTCACTATAGAATTTCCAATTCCTAACAAAAAGGCAAAAAAAAAACCCCAAGAGATGTATTTTGGACTGTACACTATTTATAATTTGCATGTAAAGGTAATCACGGCGAGAAAGCCTGATGGTGGTGATTGACTAGCTGATGGTAAAACACTTGAAATAGCCATATTTCCTTATTCAATGTCATTTTTTTGAAAAGAGATGACAAACGAACCACAAGAATTAGTTATATTTTTTTTATTCATTGTTACTTTTTTATTTATTATACAAATAATGTGTTTTTGACTTTTTGTTCAAAATAGGAGTATAAACCAATTATATAATATTGATAATTTGTTTTCCTTTTGAATTATAGATATTATTTGCTATTAATTAATTATCATTCATCTTAATGATAAATATTTCTTGCCTTTAATTGACTATTAGTCACTTTTTTGAAATGATATAATTAACGAACCACAAGAATTATTCATATTTTTTTAACCATTGTTACTTTTTTACTTATTTTACAAATCATGTGTTTTTGACTTTTTTTTCTCAAAATAGTACTATCAACTAACATGGTAATATTGATAATATGTTTTCATTCTTAATTATAGAAATTAGTTCCCATTACTTGACTACCAGTCACTTGTTATGTGTATAAGATACAAGCACATGTTGAGCCTTATTATATTGGAGCAGATGATTCTACAAAACTTTTTATTGGTCGACGGTATTCAATAAGAATCGTTTATTTATATAGTAAGAGAAGATATAAAATGAGAAAACTAGTTTGTTCTATTAACTTATGGGAATGTTTAATTTTTTCATTAAGTCTCATGATTTATTAGCAAAATAAATATATATAAAACACATGTGTCGATTTGTTAAAAAGAAAAACTAAAACACTCTGGAGGGTAAGTGATTAAAAATTTGTCGTTAAAGTTTAAATAAATTATAAGGTATATAAACTTATTAATTTTCATGATTTTGATAACTTAATAAATTTAAAGAAAAAATTACACGTTTGGTCCATGTGGTTTGCTCAGATTTCAAGTTTAGTCCCTAAGTCGTTTTAATTACACCAGATATACCTATTTTTGAAACCTTGCACTAATTTAGTCCCTATTTTGGATGGGCCGTTAGTTTATCCGTATAGTGTTAAAATTATATGTGCTCGTTAGTCCCTCTGTTAAGATTTTTTGCACCGTTAGTCCTCATTTTTTTAAATGAATTAAAAACTTGTTTTTATCCTTTTTCGTCCATAAATTTACGCTTTTGTCCGTTTCTTTTACGTGTTTGTCTGTTTTTTTTTACGTTTTCGTCATTTTTTTTACGTTCTCATCCGTTATTTTTATATTTTTGTCCGTTTTTTTCGTTTTCATCTGTTTTTTTATGTTTTCCCTTGTTTTATACGTTTTTATCCGTCCTTTTTATTTATTTTACAAATCATGTGTTTTTGACTTTTTGTTTTAAAATAGGAGTATAAACCATCTATATAATATTGATACTTTGTTTTCCTTTTGAATTATAAATATTATTTTCTATTAATTAATTATCATTCACCTTAATGATAAATATTTGTTGCCTTTAATTGACTGTTAGTCACTTTTTTGAAATGAGATAATAAACGAACGACAAGAATTATTCATATTTTTTTAATCATTGTTACTTTTTTACTTATTTTACAAATCATGTGTTTTTGATTTTTTTTCTTCTCAAAATAGTACAATCAACTAACATGCTAATATTGATAAGATGTTTTCATTCTTAATAATAGATGTTAGTTCCCATTACTTGACTACCAGTCACTTTTTATGTGTATAAGATACAAGCACATGATTCTACAAAATTTTTTATTGCTAGACGATATTCAATAAGAATCATTTATTTATATAGTAAGAGAAGATATAAAATGAGAAAACTAGTTCGTTCTATTAATTTATAGGAATGTTTAATTTTGTAATCAAGTCTCATGATTTATTAGCAAAATAAATATTTATAAAAACACATGTGTCGATTTGTTAAAAAGAAAAACTAAAACACTCTGGAGGGTAAGTGAAAAAACTTTGTCGTTAAAGTTTAAATAAATTATAAGGTATATAAACTTATCAATTTTCATGCTTTTGATAACTTATTAAATTTAAAGAAAAAAATTACACGTTTGGTCCCTGTGGTTTGCTCAGATTTCATGTTTAGTCCCTAAGTTGTTTTAATTAAAATAGAGATATCTATTTTTAAAATCTTGCTCTAATTTAGTCCTTATTTTGGATGGACTTTTAGTTTATCCATTAAGTGTTAAAATAATATGTGCCCGTTAGTCCCTCCGTTAAGATTTTTGGCAAAGTTAGTCCTCATTTTTTAAAATGATTTAAAAACTTATTTTTATCCGTTTTCATCCATAATTTTTACGTTTTTATCCGTTTCTTTTACGTGTTCGTCAATTGTTTTACGTTTTCATCCGTTTTTTTTTTCCATTTTTTTCCTTTCCTTTCCATATATATATATATATATATATATATATATATATATATATATATATTTATATATATATATATATATATATATTTTTACGTTTTCGCTTGTTTTATACGTTTTTATCCCTTTTTTTTTAAGTTTTCGTTTCTTTATATTACATTTTCGTCCATTTTTACGTTTTTGTCAGTTTTTTTACGTTGTCGTCCGTTTTTAAACATTTTCATCTGGTTTAACGTTTTCGTTTGTATTTTTACGTTTTTGTCTATTTTTAAGTTCGTCCGTTCTTTACGTTTTCGCCCATTTTATTACTTTTTTTGTCTGTTATTTTACGTTTTCACCAGTTTAAAACATTTTCATCTGTTTTTATGTTTTCATCCGTTTTTTATGTTTTAGTCCGTTTTTTACGTGTTCGTGTGTTTTTTACATTTTCATCTGTTTTTTACGTTTTTGTCCTTTTTTACGTTTTTGTCCGTTTCTTTTACGTGTTCGTCTATTTTTTAACGTTTTCGTCCATTTTTTACGCTTTCGTCTGTTTTTTATGTTTTTGTCCGTTTTTTTCGTTTTCATCTGTTTTTTAAGTTTTCTTTTCTTTTTTATACGTTTTCGTCCGTTTTTTACGTTTTTTTTGTTTTTTTACGTTATCATCCGTTTTTAAAATTTTTCATTTGGTTTTACGTTTTCGTCCATTTTTGTCCGTTTTTTACGTTTTCGCCTGTTTTAAAACATTTTCATCTGTTTTTTTTTATGTTTTCATCCGTTTTTTACGTTTTCGTTCGTTTTTTTATGTTTTCGTCCATTTTCTACGTGTTCACCTGTATTTTACATTGCCATCCGTTTTTTACGTTTTTGTCCTTTTTTACGTTTTCGTCCGTTTTCAATAATTTTCATCCATTTTTTACGTTTTCCTCTTTTTTTATGTTTTCGTCTATTTTTACGTTTTCATATGTTTTTTAACGTTTTCTTCTGTTTTTTAAGTTTTCATCAATTTTTTACGTTTTCGTCCTCTTTTTTTTTTTTTTTTTTTTGGGTTACGTTTTCTTCTGTTTTTTTACATTTAAAAACATAAAAATACTGATGAAAGCATTTAAAAACAGATAAAAACGTAAGAAAATGGACAGAAACGTAAAATAATAGACGAAAACGTATAAAAACAGACAAAAACGAAAAAATACATACAAAAACGTAAAAATGGATGAAAACATAAAAAAGGAAAAAAAACGTGAAAAAGAAGATGAAAACGTTTAAAAACGGACGAAAATATAAAAAAAAATACGAAAACGCCAAAAAGGGGCGAAATGTAAAAAAACAGAAAAAACGTAAAAAGAATGGATAAAAACGTAAAAAAATAATTGATAACGTAAAAAATAGATGAAAACGTAAAAAACAATAGAAAAGGGTTAAAAAAGACCCTAAGAGATGTATTTTGACCTTTACACTATTTATAATTTGATGGTGGTGATTGACTAGACGATGGTAAAACACATGTATTAGCCATATTTTCTTATTCAATGTCATTTTTTTAAAAAGAGATGACAAACGAACCACAAGAATTAGTCATATTTTTTTTTCATTGTT
This sequence comes from Chrysanthemum seticuspe, assembly GCA_019973895.1. Classification (NCBI taxonomy): domain Eukaryota; kingdom Viridiplantae; phylum Streptophyta; class Magnoliopsida; order Asterales; family Asteraceae; genus Chrysanthemum; species Chrysanthemum seticuspe. Next base: position 180,601,545 of record BPTQ01000006.1, read on the forward strand.
ACCTTTTTATTTATTTTACAAATCATGTGTTTTTGACTTTTTGTTTTAAAACAGGAGTATAAACCAACTATATAATATTGATAATTTGTTTTCCTTTTGAATTATAAATATTATTTGCTATTAATTAATTACCATTCACCTTAATGATAAATATTTGTTGCCTTTAATTGACTATTAGTCACTTTTTTGAAACGAGATAATAAACAAACGACAAGAATTATTCATATTTTTTTTAATCATTGTTACTTTTTTACTTATTTTACAAATCATGTGTTTTTTATTTTTTTTTTCTCAAAACAGTACAATCAACTAACATGATAATATTGATAAGATGTTTTCATTCTTAATAATAGATGTTAGTTCCCATTACTTGACTACCAGTCACTTTTTATGTGTATAAGATACAAGCACATGATTCTACAAAACTCTTTATTGCTAGACGATATTCAATAAAAATCATTTATTTATATAGTAAGAGAAGATATAAAATGAGAAAACTAGTTCGTTCTATTAATTTATAGGAATGTTTAATTTTGTAATCAAGTCTCATGATTTATTAGCAAAATAAATATTTATAAAAACACATGTGTCGATTTGTTAAAAAGAAAAACTAAAACACTCTGGAGGGTAAGTGATAAAAATTTGTCGTTAAAGTTTAAATAAATTATAAGGTATATAAACTTATCAATTTTCATGCTTTTGATAACTTATTAAATTTAAAGAAAAAATTATACGTTTGGTCCCTGTGGTTTGCTCAGATTTCATGTTTAGTCCCTAAGTTGTTTTAATTAAAATAGAGATATCTATTTTTAAAATCTTGCACTAATTTAGTCCCTATTTTGGATGGACTGTTAGTTTATCCATTAAGTGTTAAAATAATATGTGCCCGTTAGTCCCTCCGTTAAGATTTTTTGCACAGTTAGTCCTCATTTTTTAAAATGATTTAAAAACTTGTTTTTATCCGTTTTCGTCCATAATTTTTACGTTTTTGTCCGTTTCTTTTACGTGTTCGTCTATTTATTTACGTTTTCGTCCATTTTTTACGCTTTCGTCTGTTTTTTATGTTTTTGTCCATTTTTTTCGTTTTCATCTGTTTATTAAGTTTTCGTTTCTTTTTTTTTTACGTTTTCGTCCGTTTTTTACGTTTTTTTGTTTTTTTACGTTATCGTCCGTTTTTAAAAATTTTCATCTGGTTTTACGTTTTAATATGTATTTATACGTTTTTGTCTATTTTTAAGTTCGTCCATTTTTGTCCGTTTTTTACGTTTTCGCCTGTTTTAAAACATTTTCATCTGTTTTTTTTTATGTTTTCATCCGTTTTTTACGTTTTCGTTCGTTTTTTTATGTTTTCGTCCATTTTCTACGTGTTCACCTGTATTTTACATTGCCATCCGTTTTTTACGTTTTTGTCCTTTTTTACGTTTTCGTCCGTTTTCAATAATTTTCATCCATTTTTTACGTTTTCCTCTTTTTTTATGTTTTCGTCTATTTTTACGTTTTCATATGTTTTTTAACGTTTTCTTCTGTTTTTTAAGTTTTCATCAATTTTTTACGTTTTCGTCCTCTTTTTTTTTTTTTTTTTTTTTACGTTTTTGTCCGTTTCTTTTACGTGTTCGTCTATTTTTTTACGTTTTCGTCCATTTTTTACGCTTTCGTATGTTTTTTATGTTTTTGTCCATTTTTTTCGTTTTCATCTGTTTTTTAAGATTTCGTTTCTTTTTTTTTACGTTTTCGTCCGTTTTTTACGTTTTTTTTTTTACGTTATCGTCCGTTTTTAAAAATTTTCATCTGGTTTTACGTTTTAATTTGTATTTATACGTTTTTTGTCTATTTTTAAGTTCGTCCATTTTTGTTCGTTTTTTTACGTTTTCGCCTGTTTTAAAACATTTTCATCTGTTTTTTTTTATGTTTTCATCCGTTTTTTTATGTTTTCGTCCGTTTTCTACGTGTTCACCTGTATTTTTACATTGCCATCCGTTTTTTACGTTTTTGTCCTTTTTACGTTTTCGTCCGTTTTCAATAATTTTCATCCCTTTTTTACGTTTTCCTCTTTTTTTTATGTTTTTTACGTATTCATCCATTTTTTACGTTTTCGTCCTCTTTTTTTTTTTTTGGTTACGTTTTTCTTCTGTTTTTTTACATTTAAAAACATAAAAAATACTGATGAAAGCATTTAAAAACAGATAAAAACGTAAGAAATGGACAGAAACGTAAAATAATAGACGAAAACGTATAAAAACAGACAAAAACGAAAAATACATACAAAAAAACGTAAAAATGGATGAAAACATAAAAAGGAAAAAAAACATGAAAAAGAAGATGAAAACGTTTAAAAAACGGACGAAAACATAAAAAAAATACGAAAACGCCAAAAAGGGCGAAATGTAAAAAAACAGAAAAAAAACGTAAAAAGAATGGATAAAAACGTAAAAAAATAATTGATAACGTAAAAAAATGGATGAAAACGTAAAAAACAATAGAAAAAGGTTAAAAAAACCCTAAGAGATGTATTTTGGCCTTTACACTATTTATAATTTGATGGTGGTGATTGACTAGATGATGGTAAAACACATGAATTAGCCATATTTTCTTATTCAATGTCATTTTTTTTAAAAGAGATGATAAACGAACCACAAGAATTAGTCATACTTTTTTTTTCATTGTTACCTTTTTATTTATTTTACAAATCATGTGTTTTTGACTTTTTGTTTTAAAACAGGAGTATAAACCAACTATATAATATTGATAATTTGTTTTCCTTTTGAATTATAAATATTATTTTCTATTAAATAATTACCCTTCACCTTAATGATAAATATTTGTTTCCTTTAATTGACTATTAGTCACTTTTTTGAAACGAGATAATAAACGAACGAAAAGAATTATTCATATTTTTTTAATCATTGTTACTTTTTTACTTATTTTACAAATCATGTGTTTTTGATTTTTTTTTTCTCAAAATAGTACAATCAACTAACATGATAATATTGATAAGATGTTTTCATTCTTAATAATAGATGTTAGTTCCCATTACCTGAATACCAGTCACTTTTTATGTGTATAAGATACAAGCACATGATTGTACAAAACTTTTTAGTGCTAGACGATATTCAATAAGAATCATTTATTTATATAGTAAGAGAAGATATTATTTATATAGTAAGAGAAGATATAAAATGAGAAAACTAGTTCGTTCTATTAATTTATAGGAATGTTTAATTTTGTAATCAAGTCTCATGATTTATTAGCAAAATAAATATTTATAAAAACACATGTGTCGATTTGTTAAAAAGAAAAACTAAAACACTCTGGAGGGTAAGTGATAAAAATTTGTCGTTAAAGTTTAAATAAATTATAAGGTATATAAACTTATCAATTTTCATGCTTTTGATAACTTAATAAATTTAAAGAAAAAATTACACGTTTGGTCCCTGTGGTTTGCTCAGATTTCATGTTTAGTCCCTAAGTTGTTTTAATTAAAATAGAGATATCCATTTTTAAAATCTTGCACTAATTTAGTCCCTATTTTGGATGGACTGTTAGTTTATCCATTAAGTGTTAAAATAATATGTGCCCGTTAGTCCCTCTGTTAAGATGTTTTGCACCGTTAGTCCTCATTTTTTAAAATGAATTAAAAACTTGTTTTTATCCGTTTTCGTTCATAATTTTTACGTTTTTGTCCGTTTCTTTTACGTGTTCGTCAATTGTTTTACGTTTTCGTCCGTTTTGTTTTTTTCCATTTTTTTCCTTTCCATTTTTTTTTACGTTTTCACTTGTTTTATACGTTTTTACCCCCTTTTTTTTTTAAGTTTTCGTTTCTTTATATTACATTTTCGTCCATTTTTACGTTTTTGTCAGTTTTTTTACGCCGTCGTCCATTTTTAAGCATTTTCATCTGGTTTAACGTTTTCGCTTGTATTTTTACGTTTTTGTCTATTTTTAAGTTCGTCCGTTCTTTACGTTTTCGCCCATTTTTTTACTTTTTTTGTCTGTTATTTTACGTTTTCACTAGTTTAAAACATTTTCATATGTTTTTTATGTTTTCATCCGTTTTTTCTGTTTTAGTCCGTTTTTTACGTGTTCGTATGTTTTTTACATTTTCATCTGTTTTTTACGTTTCTGTCCTTTTTTACGTTTTCGTCCGTTTTTTACGTATACCTCATTTTTTACGTTTTCGTCCATTTTTATGTTTTCGTATGTTTTTTTAACGTTTTCGTCTTTTTTTTACGTTTAAAAACATAAAAATATAGTTGAAAATGTTTTAAAATAGATAAAAACGTAAGAAAACGGAAAAAGAAGTAAGATAATGGATGAAAACGTAAAAAACGGACGAAAACGTATAAAAACGGACAAAAACGTAAAAAATACGTACAAAAACGTAAAAATGGATGAAAACATTAAAAAAAGACAAAAACGTAAAAAATAGGGACGAAATGTAAAAAAAACATAAAAACGTAAAAAGAATGGATAAAAACGTATAAGAACAATTGAAAACGTAAAAAATGGATAAAAACGTATAAAAACAATTGAAAAGGTATGTTGATCCCAGTTGAGCAAACGATTCTTTATAGAAACTGACTTAAACAATATTCTATTAAACACTACGCGGAATACAATGTTTAATCTTAAGAAGAAGAACAATAGTAATCACTAAACACCTCAATATTATTAATACGAATACTCTGAATAGTATTAGGGTTTTACAACCTTGAAGTGTATCGACTTTAGATATGTCTAACATACGTATATCTAACTCTAACCTAGGACCTCATATTATAGGCTAAGGAGTCCTTTACATACGTATATCTAACTCTAACCTGTAAGCTTGATGATCAAAGGGTTTCTGCAACTTTAACACACGAGGCTGCAACATCTGAGTAATTACTTCTGGATGATTATTCAACTTGGGATAATCACTTTCTAAACACATATGAATAACATTTCCAGAAACAGTTAACTCATGAACTCCACAAGACTGATATAAATACCAACTTGTAACACTGCCATTGAAGAGTCCTTTCCATTCAGGTTCATCATGAGTAGGTTCAAATATCATCTTCAAATTATAATAAACAATCCTCTCATGATAATCATCTGGTGCCACATCTCCAAATCTATCTTTGTATAACTTCCAGATGGCCATCAAGTCATCACTTTCCAAGTAATAGAGCATTAGTGAAAACTTGACAAAACCATAACTCTCAGCATTGGTTCTCTCAAACTTCCAAGATCCTCCACTTACAGTAAGCTCAAAAGTATAGGAGATAATTTGATGATGACCTGTAAGAGGTGTTGTACAACTAACCTCTGGCTCCTTTAAGCTTGACAATTTAGTGAGAACCATTAGTCTTTTCTTGTTTTCTTCAACCTCCTCTTCAGTTTCTGACTCAGATGTGTAATCCACAACTTTAGACCTATCAACCTTCCTCTTCAGTCTTCCTTGAGGTTTTGCCTTAAGTGCCAAAGGACCCTGTAGATCTGCAATCTTCTCAATCCTCTGAAATAATTGATCAATCATAGGATTTGTGGGCTTTGTCCCCTGTGGAGCAAGTTTGGCTTCCAACATTTTTCTGACAACATTCTTTGATAATGGATAATCCTTATCAATAAACATGAAGAACTTCTCTTTTGTAGTCTGCACAGCATTTACTCTGCAAGGTTGATACAACATCCAATCAACCACCTGACAGTCTTTCCATAATACATCATCTGGATTAGGCTGGCACAAATTCTTAATAGAAGTCCACACAAAGTTAGCTAATACTCCAGTTGTCCCAAACTTCCCATATCTAAACACCAATACCTTCCATAATTGTTCTAGATCAACCACTTTCAAACTAAACAACAGTTGGCCAAAATTGAAGTAAGTGCTCTTCCATCCATCAGCTCTTGTAATTTCAATCATCTCTTTCTCATTAGCTGTGATGATCTGCAAATCTTCATTAGGATGAATAGCTCTTATTGGAGTAGGATTAATAGGCTCAGGTTTGTCACACTCCAAAAGATATTGTTTTACTCTCTCTTCTTTCTCCATTTCTTCATCTACCTTCTGTCTTTTTGAACTAGATTCCTCCTGAACTCCAGCTTTTCTCTTTTATATATTCTCTATCCATTCAGCTTCTTTCTCAGAATTCATAGGAATAAAGTCATCATTTCTTCTTTTACAAGCTTGATAAATTTCCACAACCTCTTCATATGTACACTTTCTCAAATTAACACCAATATGCTGATCCATATGTCTGATAACCTTCATCATTTGATTTCTCATTTTAGTCTTAGTTGGAGGTTTCTTCCTTTTAGCTTGCTTTTTCTCCAGAATTATCTTTCTTGCCTTCTCAGCTAAGACCTTGGACCTTGTAGCAACATCTAATAGTGCCCATTCAAGAGTAGTGTATTCAGTTCTTATCTATTCAGAGGCTTAAAGTAAAGGTTGTTCATTGTTCCATTCTACAATCAGTTTCATAGTAGCCATATTAGCTTCATCTTCCTCTTGTTTTCTCTTCTCTTCAGCAGCAAATTCATCAGCTTGCAATTTCTTAGACAGCTCTTCATCATGTAAAATTTGCTCTTGCCTATTCTTGAACTTCAAAACAGGCTCAGTAATGCCTTTCCCCTTTCCAATGTCTGGTAGAACCACCTTAGTCTTCACAGGTTCACCAATTTTCAAACTCTTACCCAAGGGTTTAGGTCCAGTTGGTTTTAGAATGATGGGTACAGGTGCAATAGTAGGTGCAGGGTTTGATGAAGTTTTGCTTAAGTAAAGCAGGGTACCAGCAGCCTCCTTCTCCACTTCTTTAGACTTGGGTGGTGGTGTGACAGTGGTTGTAACAATGGTAGCAGTGGTTATAATGGCTATAGGTGAATCTGAAGTAACAGTGGTTGGAATTACCTCAGAAGTGGTTGCAGTAGTGGTTTCATTAAAACTGGCAGTGGTTGCAGCAACATCAGCAGTGGTTGTTGCCTGCACCACTTCCTCCATCTTTTATTCAACTGAAACCTTTGAAGATTCAATCACTGCTTCTTTGCCATCTTTGTCAGTCACTGCATACTCATCTCCATGATCTCCACTCTCCAAATCATCATCCAAAGCCTCCCCTGAATCTATGCAATCACTCCTCCCCTATTTGGTTACATCCTCCAAACTCACATCCTTTGAGGAGCTTGCCTTCTTGTGCACCCTTTTGGCTTTCCTAAAAGCAGTAAGCCCTGGTCTTCTTATTCTTTCCAAGACATACACCCTGTGCTTCAATCTTCTTATTTGTCTTCCCTGAAACACTGCAAGTTCCTGAAGACCAGTGATTGAATTCTCCATAGTGGTACATTTAGCCGTCAAGTCATTCAATTGTTCAATAATGTCCTCACCACTTCGACTTGTGTAACCTGGTCCGAGAGGTGGATCGTTGGAAAAGTCAGTTTATACATTCTCAGTACCCGTCAATTCAGTATCATGTTCCAAACTACCCTCATCACTTCGAGTTGTGTAACCTGCTCCGAGAGGTGAATCATGGGGTATAGAAAACATGGCATTAGACCTAGCCTGATCATCCATGCACCCTGATTTAGCCAGTTGGCTAGGGATTCCTCCACCTGTGTTGTGCTCAAAAGAACTCTCCACATTATGTGACAACTGGCAATTTAGGGAGTCTATTTTAGGTAACCGCATTATTGACAACCGAGTTTTGCCTTTAACACTATTTTTATCAACCGAGACTTGATTTTATATAGTCTATTGGTTTTTATGGTTTATTTCATTATTGAACGAATTATCGTATGAGTTTTAACTCTTTTTGGTAGGCACTATTCGTTTCGGCACTAGAAAAGCCTAAAACGAGAAATAATGTAACTTTTAGACCGTAACTCGAAAATTGACAAATAAATAGTCAAAACTTGTGGAAAAACATAAATAACGATAATAGAAAGTCGAATGAATGTCGTGGGACACTCGGGGGACAATATATGAGCTCGGGAATGGGTAAACGGGATAGTTTACAAAAAATGACGCCTTCGGCCCCTTCTTTTTCCCTCCTAGCCAGCCACCCTTCCCCCTCCCCCACTTTTTTTTATTAGTCCCTAGTCCCAAGTATATATACCCCATCATCTCTTCATTCCACTCTTTGATTTCTGATAACGCTATACGCGTCGTTCGGGGTCAAAGGAACTTCCTTTTCTTCGAGCAAGTTTTATAACACCACAGGCAGTGAACCTCATCGTTGTAGTTTAGTATTAGGGTAAGCCACGGGTATTGATATCGTTCTCTAGGGGAATAGAAATGCTAGTGAGAAGTTACTACGCTAAGGTTGGGGTTGAGGAAGATTATTTTTTATCTTTTTATGTTTTTTAGGAATTAGAAAGGTACGAATCTCGGGGTTTGGATTTGGGGGTTGGTATTTCTACCGATTACTCTACTTGTCTAATTATCTAATCTAAGGTGTATGTAGTCTATGTCTAATTATTGTGTTCTCGTATGATGGTTTAAAGATGTGTTTACTTAGGTTTTATTACTCCTTAATTATCTCCTATTGATGGTTGAATTTTCACGTCCTTATTCTTAATCGCGTTTTGTGTCTAAAGTCGTAGGGTATGCATTTGTCCCTAACTCTTTAAAACTACCAAAGGGTCTTGTCTACAAAATCTCTAGGAATTATAAACTCTAACTCTAAGGTACTCTTTGGATGGTTTAGCCTACAACTACTCTAGGTGTTATAGTCTAAGGTTCACAAAGATTAATCAAGCATTAACTACACAACGAATGACCTATCGCATTACTAGATCATTAACAATTAAGGTAAGAGACAACCAATCAATATTCAATAATTAAGTTTCATATTCCCTAAGCAAACACACAAGTAAATTAGCCGGACATGGAGAACATGCAAGCATGCACACAAATAATTGAAGACATAATTGAATTAATGAAGTAAAACACTTATCTTGATGTAAGATAGGGTTTAGAACCCTAAAATACTGTACAAGACAGCCTTGGTTCGGTTTAGGTTTTTACTCCAAAAGACTACACACTAAAACTGAAAAATTCTGATTCTATATATAAGATTACAATCGCGACGGTGTCACCTTATGAATTGTGACGTCGTCGGGTAGCCGTCATTAGGGTTTCGTCTTGGCCACGTTAGTCTTGCGACGGCGTCACCTTATGCTTGTGACGTCGTCCCCTTCAGTCTCTGACGCCATCTGGATCAAATCTAGGCCGTCTGAGTTGCGACGAACTACTCTTTTAAAGACTGACACCGTCACTTGAAAATAAGCAATTTGGCTACTGAGTCGTCACAAAAGTGATGTGACGGCGTCACAAATAACACCTGACGCCGTCCCCTTATGTTTCAGCAGCTTGAGTGTCTTGATTCTTGACTTTGGCCATTTTCTTCGTATATCCGCGGCTTTTCGTCCAAATAAGTGCCATTCCAGCAATTTGCCTTCAAGAGACCTAAAAAGTGAAAAGGAACGATATTAAGTAATAACGGATACAAAAGTGATCAAATAAGGGCTTAAACGAACCCTCAAAAAGGTACATTTTAAAACCTTATCAAATATCCCTACACTTGGTATTTGCTTGTACTCAAGCAAATGTGCTTTTAGCCAATTAATTTATAAGTTAGGGGTCATGAAGCATTGGTTTAAAACAATCCACAACACACAGAAGCCCCGCAAAAGTCATAACAAGCACGGAAATTACATACTAGCACCTCACATGGTGTGTTTGGATACTCACATCTCTCGGGTGTATATGAAATATAACAAGTTGGAAATGGAAGATAAACACTCATTAACCGGTCCTAGTACATAGATTACCATAGGCTTGAGAATAGATCAAACCTCCATCGCTTTGGCGTAAGCACCTAGGAAAGACGATCAAAGAGGTCTTTTAAAGGGTTGTAATGTTAGGCTTACGGTAGGGAAACAAAGGGTTTGGTGGGATAGGCTATTTAGTGGTGGCAAGTCAAAAATCTCTATGTTACAAGCATACGAAGAATGGCGTTGCTAAGCCAAGACTCGACACTCTAGACTCTAGATAACTGAAACAAACAAACATAAATTTAAAGATAGATGTAGCATGGTAGCCCTTATGTTTTTTGTTTTTTGTTTTTGTTTTTTTTTCATACACTTTTACTCTATCATCCTCTACGGTAACATCAAAATGATAGGGATTTATAGGCACATCCCTACACTTGAGTTTTTATTACTCTAACACTAATTTGACCCGAATTGAAAAGATCAAAACACTTGAATTACCTTATTACGCAAATAAAGGGAATTTGAATTTAACGTTCCCTTCCCGTCATTTCATAAACTTTAACTTTTCCCATGAGTCCCAATCGTCCCAAAACTGTGTACAAAGGATATCACTCGACTTAGCAACTTATGCAAGCAACTAGATAATTGAACTAAGGGTTTAGTGTGATAACAATAATGCACTAAAAGTGAGTGCATACAAGGTAGGCTAAGGCGATTTGGGTGTACATTTGGGGGTGGGGTGTAAACAATGCTCTTCATTGATATTCCGGAAAACCGAAACATCACGTGAACCGCAAAAAGGATAGGCTCTAAGGGGTTAACTAGGGGTATCGTGTACTAAAGATGAGTACAACGCAAAGGTGTGGGGAAATTACTCAACCGATGTGGAAGAAGTAATTATATTACGGGTATCAAACAAGGGTTATCCTAATGCCTCTTATCATTTAGTTATTCCTAACTACACAAGTGTAGTCTTACTAGCGACCTCGGGATGCATCACAAAACAAGTTCTAGAATCTAATATACTACCGGTTCACACACTAAGCATTAAAGATGAATGCTTTAATTCCTACTAATCTAAGGGTGATCCTCACATTTTGGGTGGAATTTAGGTGGTAAAGGGTTTTTGTGCTAGTCATATAACTTCCTATCCGTAAGACGCTTTATTAAGACTGATGGCCCACTCCTACATGTCATGAAAAATTTTAAATTTGGTGCCAAAATTACCCTAACCGACATTTTCTCATGGTTTATTTCACAAATACAATTGGAAAAAGCAAATAATCAAGGATAAGCATAGTTTCAAAGTTCCCGTTTTATTTTCCCTCCCTACACTTAAACTGAACATTGTCCCCAATGTTCCCCGAAAGTATCAAAGTTATGATAATAGAAGGTGATTAAAAATGAAAGAAACTAATACTCCCCTGATTAGCTCGATAGGATCCGTGTAAAGTGGTGGTTAAATCCTTTTCAAGAAGAATGTATGCGTGAAAAGCTCCTTCCAATCTTATGTATCTTCTTCTTAATAAATTAAACCTGCACACTTGAAGAAAACAAACGAAACCTTCGCGTAAAATCGGCGGTAATAATATATATGACTCTACTAAACTAGGATATAATGCTTGTGGAATGGATGTTTACAGAATTTCTGGAAAATTAAGACCTGGAAAATTCCAAAAATTTATAAGTAGCTCAGAAAACGAGAAAAAAGTAATCTGTTGTTTTTACTCCTTCCTGACACCGTCAGGTTATGCTGACAAACACTGGTCTGCGATTTTCTGAAAAAAATTCTGGAAAATTTATATCTTTAGAATCTGGAAAAATTTCTGCAAAACATCCATTATGACTCGATACAAGCATTTGACTCGAACAAACACACATATATATCTTTTAATTAATTTCAATTCTCATGTTCACGTTTCTTTTGAAAACGTGTGTAATCCTCCCTACACTTATCCTTTATGTAAAATACCTTTATATGCAATTAAGACGAGGTTAAAAACAAAATAAAGCAATATTTACAAATTTAAACATGAGAATAAGCAATCAATAAAAGATATATGACACTAACAAGCAAACAATTAAGCATGGGTTGCCTCCTACGAAGTGCTTTTCTTTATTTATGAGTCTTGTAGCTAGACTCGAAGTCGTGCCCCTACGTTGTCTCGTTTTGCATTCTCAATGAGAATTCTATCATGTTGACAAAATTTTCATCGACTCTATACCTAGGCCCTATGGTCAAGCGATCCTTATAATAAAGCCTCCTTCTTTCCCACATAAATTTATAACCTTTTTCAACATCGTCCTTGCTTTTGTCCTCAAAAGCTTTGATGTTGTCTCGTTCAAAAATGGGTAGATGGCCCTATTCATTTGTTTTCCAAGGCATCCTATAAGTGATCTCATCGGTTCCTTCCTTAAACCTAACCGTTCCATCATACTTGTTATGGCTTATCTTAGATGTTTCAACAAACGGTTTTCCTAGCACTACTTGGGATAAGCTATAGTCAATGACGCATCCTATATCTTCTAGGACCACAAAATCAACTAGGTAGGTGAAATTTCCTATAAAGACATGTACATCCTTGACTCTTCCCACAAAGTTGCAAACTCCACCTGGATACTTAGGGTCTCTCCTAATATTAAGTCGCTCATTCATAATGTCATTGTAGACAGCAGATGACATCGCATTAAAGGGAGATTCCGTATCTATGTAAGCATGGTCGACACTCCTATATCCGATCATACAAGGGATTTTTAGGTTCCAAGGATTTCCTCTCCTAATCTTTGGGCATATCCTAATGATGGGTGATCGGGGATTATCGATTATGTATTGATGGTAGGCAAACTCTTCCTTAGTGGGGTAAAGATTAAAATAAGCACTATCCTCCTCATTCACATTTATCCTATGCAATCCTTTATGCTCATTGATTTTACCAATACGAGCTCGAAGTAGGTTGGTAAAGGCTGGATCAAGCGGTATGTATTTGTTTGGTGGTAAAGTGTTGTTTGGTGGTTTGTCACCTTCCATGATGAAAAGTGATGGGTTACGAACAAAGGTTACGAAGAAGGGGGATAGACTATGAGAAAGCTAAAAATGAGAAAAATTTACTTGATAGGAATCAAGCAAAGAAACCTAAACGAGGTGGACTACTAACTAGCTATTCTATTCCCCGGCAACGGCGCCAAAAACTTGATAACGCTACACGCGTCGTTCGGGGTCAAAGGAACTTCCTTTTCTTCGAGCAAGTTTTATAACACCCTAGGCAGTGAACCTAATCGTTGTAGTGTAGTATTAGGGTAAGCCACGGGTATTGATATCGTTCTCTAGGGGAATAGGAATGCTAGTGAGAAGTTACTACGCTAAGGTTGGGGTTGAGGAAGATTATTTTTTATCTTTTTATGCTTTTTAGGAATTAGAAAGGTACGAATCTCGGGGTTTGGATTTGGGGGTTTGTATTTCTACCGATTACTCTACTTGTCTAATTATCTAATCTAAGGTGTATGTAGTCTATGTCTAATTATTGTGTGCTCATATGATGGTTTAAAGATGTGTTTACTTAGGTTATATTAATCCTTAATTATCTCCTATTGATGGTTGAATTGTCACGTCCTTATTCTTAATCGCGTTGTGTGTCTAAAGTCGTAGGGTATGCGTTTGTCCCTAACTCTTTGAAACTACCAAAGGGTCTTGTCTACAAAATCTCTAAGAATTATAAACTCTAACTCTAAGGTACTCTTTGGATGGTTTAGCCTACAACTACTCTAGGTGTTATAGTCTAAGGTTCACAAAGATTAATCAAGCATTAACTACACAACGAATGACCTATCGCATTACTAGATCATTAACAATTAAGATAAGAGACAACCAATCAATATTCAATAATTAAGTTTCATATTCCCTAATCAAACACACAAGTAAATTACCAGGATATGGAGAACATGCAAGCATACACACAAATAATTGAAGACATAATTGAATTAATGAAGTAAAACACTTATCTTGATGTAAGATAGGGTTTGGAACCCTAAAATACTGTACAAGACAGCCTTGGTTCGGTTTAGGTTTTTACTCTAAAAGACTACACACTAAAACTGAAAAATTCGGATTCTATATATAAGATTACAATCGCGACGGCGTCACCTTATGAATTGTGACGTCGTCGGGTAGCCGTCATTAGGGTTTCATCTTGGCCACGTTAGTCTTGCGACGGCGTCACCTTATGCTTGTGACGTCGTCCCCTTCAGTCTCTGACGCCGTCTGGATCAAATCTAGGCCGTCTGAGTTGCGACGACCTACTCTTTTAAAGCCTGACACCGTCACTTGAAAATAAGCAATTTGGCTACTGAGCCGTCACAAAAGTGATGCGACGGCGTCACAAATAACACCTGACGTCGTCCCCTTGTGTTTCAGCAGCTTGAGTGTCTCGATTCTTGACTTTGGCCATTTTCTTCGTATATCCGCGCCTTTTCGTCCAAATAAGTGCCATTCCAGCAATTTGCCTTCAAGAGACCTAAAAAGTGAAAAGGAACGATATTAAGTAATAATGGATACAAAAGTGATCAAATAAGGGCTTAAACGACCCCTCAAAAAGGTACATTTTAAAACCTTATCAATTTCTCTCTCTAAAATTCACCTACACTTCCCTTTCTCTCTCTACTCTTTCTCTACCAAAAATACATAAACCCTAACCCTAACCACCCATAACCGCCGTCCACCTCCGGCCATATTCCAGCCAAAATCCAGCGAGTGGTACTACACCTCCACCACCATCTTGTAGATCTCCTTTCCCTCTTTCTATCCATATATAATACTCTTACTAAAACCTTCATTAACACCTTCAAATCTTAAGATTAAGATTCGTACTTTTAGGGTTTTCATCAAATATTGTAGATCGGGCTTGAATAAGGTAAACAGAACATGGGTAAAGCTTGTTTGAGCTTTAATAAGCCACGTATGGCTTGATTTCAATTCGTACATGCCACGAATTTTAGGGCTTTTGGTTTAAACATGGGATTAAATCTAATTAACACTTAAATAAACATATAGCTAGTGTTTTGGGAGTCATGTAGTGTATCATATTGTTGGGTTTTTGCATTTTAAGTCTAGTTTCATGTTTTTGATTAAAAATAGTTGATGGGTTTGATGTTTGGTTAATGATTGGAGGTTGATTGATTGTATTTGGATGTTGTGGTATTGATTTGGGAGATGTTTGGCTATGTTGGTGAGGCATATGAGCCACCATGACCACGATGGTCATGGCTTGGATGGCGTACGAGACCCATATGGACCATGGGTCCGGGTCGGGTCGTTTTGGTAGCTTGTTGGTTGATGTTGTTGGAATTTGGATGAGATGCGTGGAGCCGAAAAGCTTCTAGAGCTTGTTTGGTTCACGTGGTCTTAACCATGACCGTGTCATGACCATTAGGGTCATAACATTGGTTTCGGATATATTTGGTTGGTTGATTAGTTGGCGAGGTTGATTTGAGTAGATTTGGGATTGAATTGCGCTATTATGACTTTTAATTTGGACTTGATATATAAATTGTCAACTTTGAGCAACGTCGGTGTTACTTTGACTTTTTAGTCAATAGTTGACCCCGACAACGCCGTAACATGGACTTTAGTATAGTTTGGACTATTGATTGATTAAAAGCCAAGAAGTCGTGTCTCGTGCTTGTGGACTGAAAACGAATAACGATATGAAATTAATATTGGAATTTGACGAAATATATATAATTAATGTTTCGAGTACACGTTAAAAGCCAAGAAGTCTTGTTATTTACTATTTCAAACGGAAACTAACGACTAAAAATGAAAACGTTTTATAATAAATAAGTAATTAATGTTTCGAGTACACGTTTATCGAAATATGCCAATTATGGGCATTAAATACTACTTTCAAGTATTTATTTACTTACGTTGTTTGCATGGGTTACAGATAACCTAACGTTAATAGTGTTAATCCACGTGGGTAGCGGACTTATTAGGTTCACGAATCTAATAAGAGCCCGCTAGGTACGTTGGGTAACCTTATTAATGGGTGAATTATCCTTATGACTCTTTAGGATGCGACTGATTTATGTGATAATAAGCGACACGAATAAATAATTGAGTTTATCGAGTTGACGAATTCGATAAGGTCTACTATTTATTTTGGAACTTGTTGGACTATGGAGCTTACCGCTTAGATGTCTCATTGTGTTGCATTGAGTCACATATTGGTTGTTTGAGTGCACTCATGGCATCATATTGAGTCGATACACCCACATGAGGATACCAAACACTATGATTAAATGGTGAAACCAGACATTTTTAGAAATAACGAAATGGAATACATTGGGGTAGATAACGTTGGTTTTGGGAATTATATATTAAAATTGGTTTACATTAATAGGTTGTGCCGAGTCGATAGTTGTTGTGCCGTGATTACCTATTATCTTCTGCTAGTGTTTATTCGTACGTTGCTTGCTTGAGGTGAGTTTCATAGCCCCACTTTTATCTACGTTTTTAACTAACTTGGGGTGAGAATCATGCTACTGTTTTTGGACCTGTAAAACTATTTGGATTTGCTTATGTGCTTGACTGTTTAGATAGATGTGCGGTAGTTGTTGCCTTAGACTAGGGTACCGTTACCTAGCTAAGAATAGACCTCTACCTCGACCTAGTATGTGGGTTGGCAACTGTTTTAGAGGTTGCCATGACAGTGCTTGACTAGAGTCGCGGGGCCTGAGTAATCCTTGGATGCGGGATATGGTTGGTGATCCGGGTAGGATCGGTTTGTGAACGGTGTTTATCTATCTTAGGTCTTGCATAGCAAATCAACTCCTACAAGTCCACTATGATTTTGTTGAATTTAAACCAATGAACTCACCAGCGTAAGCTGACCTTTTAGCATGTATTCTTAGGTATTTGAATGATGTTTGGAATACGTGATCGGTGGAAGCTTTGCAAGAAGGCATGGTTCATGGATCATATTTGACTCTGATAAAATTATGGGGACCTATTTTATTAAATCATGTTTGGGCCTAATATTTATACTTTTGGATTAATGTTTTAATTATTTAAATTTGGGATTGGTTTTGAATGAAAATGACTATCTTGTTTGCTATACTTGTGTGAGATACCAATCAAATCGTAACGCCCCGAAAACTTGATTAAGTCTTCCACTGTACCAAGATTTGGGGGTGTTACAGATTGGTATCAGAGCTCAAGGTTATAGAGAACTAGGTATTTTATAAACCCTAAACTATAACCACTTTTTAAGAAAATTGATCCTCGACCGACGCACGCCCGCTTGCCAAGCCGAAGCTTCTTATTTGATTATGGTATGAACTGCGATTTGACTTATGAGATGATATGTTTTGGATATTATTATTGATTTTGGGTGAATGTGATGCGATTATCGAGATATTACGGAATTGATTTGAATTATCGATATGTTATGATTTGGATATTTTGAACTCGATTGATTTGATATGGGATTATGTGATAGGACTGAACTTACATGTTTTATTTAAAGGCATATTTTGAGTAATGCGGTACCTCTACTTTTAAAGCTTTCATAATGTGATACATGTTTTAGTTGAGATGATGCGCTTATTAAAACTAGATGTTTTTGAACACTTATACCTACCCTATGCCATTGTCACAGACTATGCCTTCACTAGCCTTTGATGTGTCTGAGGAGGTCCTTGCTGTTGCTAGTTCCCCAGCATTGACTCTCATGACGGTTGCGTAGGGTGATCCTTATGAGATTACCCGTCACTCTAGTTCATCAGCATCAAATCGCCCTAGCTCATCTAGGCAGCTCACTTTACATCAGGTCTTAGCGCGAGCCCAGACTCCTAGGCTTGCTCATAGCACTGCCCGCATGTCCGTGAGACCACCATCATCACCTATCCGTTCAGCAGCCCACTCTCTTCTGTCATCACCACCAGCATCACCATGTCTTAGAAGACCTAGATCCCCTATTGTACCACCTCAGGATTCACCCGCACAGAGACTCCGACTCATGGACTCTCCTTTTGAGGATGAGGGCGAGGAGAAGCATGAGGTCGATGAGGAGCATGAGATTGAGGAGCAGTATGTAGATGAGGATGAGGATCCTCAAGAGGAGGATGATGAGGATATCCCAGACGGGGGTACTCCTCCATTGAATAGTCCTACACATTCTCCAGGACCAGGTTCTCCTTTGCCTGAGCCTGATTCCCCTGGACAGCCATTTGGTTTTGATTCACCTCCACATTCACCTGAGATAGGTAGCCCATTAGGATCTGAGATACCATCGGAGATTGCTTCAGAGCCCGAGGAGTATGGTGAGATGGGTCTGATGTGGGAGAGGATTACATCACAGGGTACTAGGCTTAGTAGGTTGACAGATCAGTTGGTTGGAGTATCAAGGGCTAGTATAGAGGATCTGAGAGCTGATATGGGTACTGTAGTCAAGAGGACTACGATTCTGCGTCAGAGTATGTCGGAGCTCCAGGAACAGGTTGGGGACCTGCTGGGAGGGTTCGCGACAGCTCGAGATACAGATAGAGCAATTTGGCGTAGGATTGGTGAGTTGGAGAGAGAGGTCGTAGATCTTAAGAGTGATCGCGACGCTCGACTTGTTGAGTTGGCATCTTTGTGGAGAGAGGTTGACGATGTTAGGAGATCTGTTAGTGGTATTCGTGATCGTGGCTAGATAGTGTTAGATTCATGTCTTTGTACCATCTTGAAACTAAGTAGTACTTGGTTCGAGATGTAGGTTTATCCTAGTTATCTTATTAGTACCGTTGTTAGGATTTTTTTTGATTTCCCAGTATCCTTTCATGTATGCCACCTTGAAACCCATGAGTTATGGTTACTGGAACGTGCATCCTTTAGTTATGATTCGGTCTATGATTGTTTTGTTATGGTATAGCGTTATCCTTGTTGACCTTGATTATGTACTCGAGCGTTATTTGGTGATCCTTAGAACCCAACTTTATCTTTTAGAGCGTGAATTGTGAACTTATGAAACTGTTATTCTTGCCTTCAGAATGATGGCAAAAAGACAAAACCCGTCTAGGAACAACCGAACAGCCCCTGCTGTCGAGGTTTCCCATGTCCGTCGAGGTCGTCGTCCGGCCTCGACCACTCCACCTGTTGAGAACCTGAACACTGATAACCCAGCTGCAGGAAACCCGAATGTGAACGACCGTGCTGAGAATGGTCCTGTTCCACAAAACCCTCCACCTGTGAACCCAGCCCACATTGACCAGCTAGTGACGCAGCGTGTCGCTGAACTGCTAGCTGAGACTAACCTCTCTAATACCTCTGGTGGAACCCCAATGCTGAATCGAACTCAAGGTTGTACCTACAAAGAGTTCTGATTCTGTGGTCCCATTGAGTTCGAAGGAACTGAGGGAGTAGTTTACCTAACTAGGTGGTTGGAGAAAACTGAATCTGTGTTTGCTGTTAGTAATTGTAGTGAGGATTGTAAGGTTAAGTATGCAACATTCACCTTGAAGGACGAAGCGTTGACCTGGTGGAACAACTATCACAGATCAGTAGGAAGTGATGTAGCTTATATCATGACTTGGACTCAGTTTAAGACTCTCCTGATCAAGACTTACTGTCCTAGGAATGAAGTTAAGAAGTTAGAGATTGAGTTCTGGAACCATAAGGTTAAGGGAACTGACATGACAACTTACAATCGTCGTTTCCAAGAGTTATCGTTGCTTTGCCCTGATATGGTTCGCACTGACGACCTTAAGTTTGAGAGGTATACTGATGGATTGCCTTTTGCTACTCGAAATGAAGTCATCGCTGTGAAGCCAACTAATTTGCATGAGGCAATTACTGTGGCTCAGCGTTTGATGGACTCTAATGTATTAGAAGTAGGAGACAAGGGTAAGAATGATAGGAGCGATAAGAGGAAGAGGAATGAAGTTGTTAAAGGGAATGGCAACAAATGGCATGAGACAGCGAGGGTGTTCGCCATAGGAAATGGAGAAAGGAAAGGTTATGAAGGTAGTAGACCCATGTGTGGTCGTTGCAACCGACACCACCATGGACTGTGCCCGAACGTGTGTAGGAAGTGCTCTAAGGTAGGACACTTGCCCAAAGATTGTAGGTCCCGACCACTTGCTGCAACTCAAACTGCACAAGGAGCGGACTGGAAGGCCACTGTCACTTGTTTTGGATGTGGAAAGAAGGGACACTTCAAGAATGAGTGTCGAAAGCCGTGGATGAAAGGAAATCCCGGTAATGTAGTGCTAACCGAGGTGTGGGAAATAATGGCTTAAACCCTGTGAAGCGTCAGGTTGTAGAGAACCAGGGAAACCATGGTGCTAGGAATCAGCAGAGAGACATGGGAACAGCGCGTGTGTATGCTATTGGGAAGGAAGCTGATGAGGACCCTAACGTAGTTACGTGTACGTTCGTTCTCAATAATCGCTATGCTTCCATACTGTTTGATACTGGTGCGGATATGAGTTTTGTATCCACCAATTTTATACCATTACTAGGAATCTCCCAAACACCTCTAGGGTTTAGTTACGATGTGGAATTAGCTAATGGGAATAAGGAGAAGATAGACACCGTAGTTCGAGGTTGTACTTTAAGTTTCTTAGACCGCCCGTTTAGCATAGACCTATTTCCAGTTACCTTGTGAAGCTTTGACGTCATTATCGGAATGGATTGGTTGTCGAAGAACGGTGCGCAAATCATCTGCGATGAGAAGATCGTGCGTTTACCGTATGGCGGAAAATTTTTGAGCATACAAGGAGATCGGAGCGACTGTGGAAGTCCTTCCCGGTTGAGCATCATCTCTTGTATTAAGGCCCAGAAGTACATCGATAGAGGAGGTTGTCTTTTCTTGGCTCGAATATCTGAAAAGAAAATCGAGGAGAAGAGTGAAAGACACCTTAATGATGTACCCGTCGTTAGAGAATTTCTGGACGTGTTTCCCGACGATCTGCCAGGGATTCCACCTGTCCGACAAGTGGAATTCCAAATAGAGTTGATGCCCGGTGCTGCACCTATAGCCCGGGCACCCTATCAACTTAGTCTAAGAGAATTGGAGCAACTGTCTAAACAGTTGGCAGAGTTGTCAGAGAAGGGATTCATTCGACCAAGTTCGTCACCATGGGGAGCACCGGCGTTGTTTGTAAAGAAGAAGGATGGATAGTTTCGGATGTGTATCGATTATATGGAGTTGAATAAGTTGACAGTGAAGAACCGATATCCGTTACCTAGAATAGATGACCTATTCGACCAACTCCAATGAGCTAGTGTCTTTTCTAAGATCGACTTACGATCTGGTTATCACCAACTTAGAGTTCGAGAGGAGGATATCCCTAAGACGGCGTTTAGGACTCGTTATGGACACTATGAATTCCAAGTGATGTCGTTTGGTTTGACCAACGCGCCAGCGGTTTTCATGGATCTCATGAACCTAGTATGTAAGCCATATCTGGATAAGTTTGTGATAGTATTCATAGACGACATCTTGATATACTCTAAGAGTAGTGAGGAGCACGAAGAGCATTTGAGGCTCATTTTAGGATTGTTGAGAGAGGAGAAGCTAAATGCCAAATTCTCTAAGTGTGAATTTTTTATACCGTTCATGCAATTGTGGCCTAACATGACCTTAAGATTGTTGAGGCTCATTTTAGGCATAAATCAAAATACTTTATTCATCCCAGAGCTGATAAGATGTATCAGGACCTTAAGAAACTCTAATTGTGGCCTAACATGAAAGCCGACATAGCTCAGTATGTCAGTTGGTGCTTGACTTGTTCTAAGGTAAAGGCCGAACACCAGAAACCCTCAGGACTCTTAGTTCAACCCGAACTCCCAGAATGGAAATGGGAGCGAATCGCCATGGACTTTATCACCAAATTACCAAGAACAGCTAGCGGCAATGACGCTATCTGGGTAATTGTTGATCATTTAACTAAGTCTGCTCACTTCTTAGCCATTAGCGAGACCGATAGTCTCGATAAGCTCGCTCAACTGTACCTTAAGGAGATAGTATCGCGTCATGGAGTACCGATATCTATCATTTCTGATCGAGATAGCAGTTTTACATCCCACTTTTGGAGATCCTTACAGTCAGCGTTAGGAACAAACCTGGATATAAGTACTGCTTACCACCCTCAAACCGATGGTCAAAGCGAGAGAACCATTCAGACCTTAGAGGATATGCTTAGAGCCTATGTTATTTATTTCGGCAAGGGATGGGAGAGCCATCTTCCTTTGGCCGAATTCTCTTACAACAATAGTTATCATTCTAGCATTAAGGCCGCTCCATTTGAGGCACTGTATGGCCGAAAATGTCGTTCTCTTGTTTGTTGGGCTGAAGTTGGCGAGAGTCAACTTACAGGTCTCGAACTTGTCCTCGAAACCACTGAGAAGATAGTTCAGATTCGTAACCGTTTACAAACCGCTCATGATAGACAAAAGAGTTATGCCGATAGGAGATAACATGAAGTCTCTACAAAAATTAAGTATACTTATCATACTTATTATTATGACTCAAATGATTAATAATAAATTTTTATCAAAACCAAAGTTGTTAAATATTTTATGTTTCCAAAATGTTATAATTTACAATTTTAAATATTTACAGTTTTTACCCTTGTACTTTCAAAAATGACACTTTAAACCCTCAACTATGGGTTATTGACAAAATCAGCCCTTATATGACTAACCTTACAGAATTACATTTTTAGTCCAAAGGAAACTTTATTTTACAAAAATTACAATTTTTATACTTAAAATTTTATAAGAGAAATTCACTAGTTTTTAGCCTAAATGGATAAAAGTATGGGTGAATAAAAACGAGGCCTTAATAGGTTTTTACTACGTTATTGATCCTTTCAAGAGTTTGTCCGGTGGTCTTTCTAATGGTTCAAACTAGAGGTCTTAAGCTCTTACGGTTTGGTCGCAATGATTTACAAAGTAAGGGGGTTATGTGCTTTTTGTTGTTTTTGGGCGATAACGGGGCTAAAAGAGGGCAGATTTTACACGAGGAAAGCTAGTGTTTCTACATCGCATTTGACCCTTCAAACACTATGCTGTAAGCTATTTTAAATGGTATATGTCTCATGTCCTAGTTCTCTTTGATTAGAAAGATACAAGTCCACGAACATGGCCACTTGGCCACGACGCGTTTTATGAAAAGTTCAGTTTTAAACTATACCTTTTGCATGCGACCTTGTGAAATATTGTTTCACCCATTTCTAATGTTTCTAATATAGTTCCTTATTAAATTTATCAAAAATCCCATGTTTTCCCATATATTTGTTGTAAAAAGCTTTTTGGCATTTATGACTTTTGACCAAAATGATGGTTGTTTTTAAAGATAACGACTAGGCTTTTTAACCGGGTCATGGGGGCGTTTTGTAGTATCCCAGGTGGTCTTTACAACAGTACCTTGGATGACCCTAGTACCTCTAACACCAAGTAGATAAATGCGGGGCAAGTTGGGGGGTAAGGCCTGTTTTGGCGCAAATTTCAGTAGGAGAAAACTAAAACATGTGTTTTAATTAGTATAAACTTATAGGGTGTTGGTAACTATATTAGTGGTTTATTTTGCTTGCTCAAGAGTCTCTTAACATGTTCTAACTTTTAAGTAAAACGCATTACATATATGTGTTTGTCTATGGGGGCGCACAGTTACAGAAAGGTTACAGAAGTTATATAAAAAGTATTTTTGACCTTGTTTTTCCACATGACACAAACCTATAGTTACTTATATGTTCTATTGAATGTTTAAAATGACTAAAGAAAAGAGTGTGAGTGTACTTACAAGCTTATGAGGTGCTTAACCACAAGGAAAAATCTTCCTAGGAGCTGCTAATTACCCAAGTACTTCACTTCTCCTTAAGCCTTTGTTTACCCTTTTCCTTTCACTTCTTATGGTAAATTTTCAGTATGTTTGTGACTATATGGGTGGTTATATGGGGCGTAGGATATATAGGTAATATGGTATCATGTGTGTGTTTGCATGGGACTCAAAAGGAAAGTATATGGGGCGTATATATATAGGAGAGGAAATGCATGAATCTTCCAAGTGTTAAGTCACCTTGTCTTGCAAGAGAAGAGACAAGGTGATGTGTAGCTAGCCAAATAGAAGATGCATGTGGTTTCAAGGTAGCATGAGGAAGTGTGGTAAAACTCTAGCCAAGAGTTTTACCCACCAAAATTGACCATGGTAAAAAGTCTTAGTAAATACGGTGATGTGTAAAAATTTGGTGCAAGTAACATGTTTGTGGCTAGTGTTTATACAAGTAACATTAAGTAACTAAAGTGTAACTAGTTAGTTTCATTTTAACTAGGGTAATTAGGGGGGCGTAGGCTTTAGTGGGTAGTAACTAGGGCTTGCATTGTTGTACATAAGGTGTAAATGGTATAAGTATCTAGTTAGGTTGCTAATTTATTTAGACAAATACTTGTTTAAGTAATTTACATGTAAATAAATAATAGTAAAGGCTTAAGTTTGGTGCTCTAATATTTGTACATTAGCATTGTTTAGTTGTACCTACTAAAAGTATATTTTTAAGACTTGTGCTTGAAAGAGTTGTACAATGTGCTTAATATTAAGTACACTAAGGTTTATAATGAAGTTTTAAGTTAATTAAATACCTTTATGCATCAATGACTTGTACATTGGTTTAATAAACTTGTACCTTGGAAATTGGTAAATGTTTTATTTATATCTTTAATTTTAGTTTGTGATTTTATTTACATAAAATCATAAGATTTACAAATTAGGGTTTTAACCGGAAAATGCCTTAGAGTTAGGGTTTTATGTTTTAAACTTGTACATTAAGTTTAATGGTTTGTACATTAGGGTTTATGACGTAGTATCAAAAATTTTATAAGACTTTAAGAAAACCCTAATTTACTTGTGACATTGTATTGGAAATGACGCTAATAATATAAAGATTACTTTATACCGGACATCCCGTATGTTATGTGAGGGCACAACTGGCATGGGTGACCATGCCGGGAAATTTCAAGTAAGACATAAGAGTGATGTTATGGGACTTTCATCGTCACTTAAGAGTGTGTATAGCAAAGGCATTAATTGTGAGAGTGAGCAGTTTGTGAGTGCGGCTTATTATCTAGTCGTAGAAAGAAAAAAAAATGTACGTAGAAAAATGAATTACTATTAGTATAAAGGTGAATTTTTACCGGTGGTTACAAATGTCTCTAACATGAAGTAGATAAATGAGGGGCAAGTTGGGGGGTTAGGCCTGTTTTGGCGCCAATTTCAGTAGGAGAAAAACAAAACATGCAATTTATTTAGTATAAACCTATAGGGTGTTGGTAATTATATTAGATGTTTTTTTTGCTTGCTCAAAGGACTCTTAACATGTTCTAACATTTAAGAAAAACGCATTACAAATATGTGTTTGTCTTTGGGGCGCACAGATTACAGAAAGAAAATGAAATGTGGTTTTAACTTTATTTTTTACATAACACTAATCTATAGTCACTTATATGTTTTATTGTGTAACCACCCGCATTTTTAGGTTACTTTTCATTTTCGAGAATTTACTATTCATATTAACTATTCACTTTCACTATTCATCCGTAAAACTTTTATTTCACATTCTCGTAAGATAAATTATTTTAGTAATGACCTGAGAATTCGACCATCGTTAGATCATTTTCGCAAAAGTTATTAAGTAAACATCGTTTTAAAGTTTCGTTTTGGACGGTCCACCGTTTAAACATCACACGCTTAACGAAAATCAACCCTGACAATTTTCCTCACATCAGATAAATTTTTAGATCATTCACAATTAATTTGAGAATTTTTAAGAATTATTATTTTTAATATTACCAAATAAGCCCAGCGTAGAACAAAACTAAACTTACGTTTTAAACAATTCTACTTACATTCAGACTTAACGATTCCTGCACTGTGTTTCTAATATGTTTTTGACACTTTTACATTTTTTGGAAAGTCAAACATATTTCCCTCCTCCTTTGACCATAAAGGAATTAACCTTGTACGTTCTACATTTTTGCTTAAATCGCGTAACTTTTAAATTTCACGAATAACTGTAAAGTTATCCCGCGTATGACGAAAACCACATTTTAACATCTCATATCACTTTTAGACTAATTTTAGTCTACTCTAAATAAATTCACGGTCGTTTCCCTGAAATTTCGTTCTTTTCTGATAAACTGCGAATTATGCGTTTTTGACCCGTACTTCCAGCTTTAACTAGCGTTTTTGCACCTAATGAGACTTATCACCAATTTTATATTTTTAGATGGAGTATAATGATGAGTTTCATCATTCCTACAAGTTTCGTATTTTTACGATACCCGATTTTACGTTTTATGGTTTAACGGCTTACGATTAGCGATTAACGGAACCAAAACTCACTCCGTAACCAAGATAATACCAAAACTAACCACCTAAGTCATCTTATCTTTTTTAGGCCGACCTAAGGGGGGGGGGGATTCATCATTTTGGTGGCATCATCCTAACCATGGTACATTTAGATCTTTACAAGTGTCCTAACTTAACCATGGTTAATATTTAACCCAATATATGGTTAACCAAACTTTCCCTCCTATAAATAGGAAGTAAAATACATCCTAAAGACCTCCACAATATGTTCTTGGTCGTTCATATCATAAATCCTTCACATCTTCCATCATTTGATCTATAAACTCCAAGTTTATGCAAGGAAGTTCCAAAGATCAAGCTACTTCATCAAATCTCTAGCAAGTTTAAGTGATCTTCTTGAGTTTAAATCCACTCAAGTCACTTAGTACTTCATCACCAACTCTTCAAGTTTGCAAGGGTGCCAAGGTGTGGAAAGCTAGCTCAATCCAAAGTCTTAAGCGATCAATCAAAGTCCGATCCTTACTAGTTACTCCTTTCTAATTGAAAGCCAAAAGTTGTAAGCAACTTATCACCACCATCATATCATCTTTATTATTCATAATCTTAACTACTTCATGCTATATATATAGTTACTATGTTGGATCATGATGTACAAAAATCTTTAAAACAAGTTATAAGAACCTATATGTTAAACTTGGGTTAGTAAGTGTATAAATGATAAACTTTTGTACAAAGTTTCCACAAAATCGACCATATATAGATATGATACTTTTCATATTCTTGTAGATAATATTAAAACAAAAACATAGCAATTTGAATCACCCGAAACGGACAAACGAGTCAAAAGTTATAGGCAAAAGAAGTTAGCGAAACATAAACGCCAAAACTGCCATTTTGTAACTGTTTTGGTTCTGCCATTTTAAAAGTAGTACTTCTGGTCCGATTTATCAAAAAGTTAAAACACGAAAGTTGTCCGGAACGCCGTTTTCCTTCAATGACAAAGACGCTCGGACCTTGAAAACGCATAAACAGGCCATTAATTTTCATAAACAGAAACTGCCCTATATTTAGTCTCATAACTATACTTTTGTCACAACTAAAAACAAACCAAGATGCCTAATGGCCATAAGCCAAGACCCCGGCTACGGCTAATGTCAAAGCTAAGTCTCAAGACCATGGTAGTTAAGACCAAAGTCACGGCAAGGCCATGGCTAAAGACTTAAGGCTTGTTTACCCAAGACCGTTAACTAAGGTGATTATATTTATGAAAACGACGAGAACTTGTAAAAACTAGATACTTATTAAAAACATGATAAACTTTATGTTATAAATCTTCACTCAAAACATATGTTGTATCTACTAAGTGCTACAAAAGTAGGGAGATTCATGTGAGGTGTTTCATTTGAGTAAAACGTATCGACGAGTTGCTGGATTTACGATTTAAAGTGTCCTAGCTCCTCGAACGTTTACTGCATGACCTCTGACTTATGATGGCCCGAACGGTAGTACGATATCTATAAACTAAACATGTTTTCACAACTAGACCATTTCTATAAATGACATATACAAATACCATGTACTACATCATGATCAACATAGAGACGTATATAGGATGGTTTATGTTTTCCTAAACATTATTCCGAACCTAAGTCGCAACATTCTATTTTAGGTTGCTCGTAGAAGTTCTCACGGCATATCCATCATTCTCATTTTACATTTGATATCATTTACTCTACGGTGAGTTTATAGCCCCACTTTCTATTACTTAATTGTTTTACAAACCCTTGGGGGAGATACATGCTTTATTTTAAATCGAACACATTGCTTTCAAATTATACTTGAATATATTAGTTGCACTAAGTACCACTATTGCCAATCTTAAGTCCCTATTATCATGAGCCATTAATCACTTGCGAGTGAACGCGAATAATGTGGATAGATCTATCGGGAATGACAAATCCCGTTTGTGTTGACCGGGTAGGCAAACAAACACACTCTATTTTAACATCTATAGGTTTATTGGCAAATTACCTATTAGGGCATCGGTTACTATTTTATGACAGCTGTTAACGTTTTCGGTATCATGAGCTTAGTGCAATAATATCTCTTTTGGTTTTCAAACCATTGGTGTGAATTTATAACTCACACTACAAACATTATGTGTTCAACTGATTTCCAAAACTCTATGAATTTCACTCAACCTTTGTGTTGACAGTTTTAAGCATGTATTTTAGGTCCATAATGTCGGACGCTGGCACGGAAGAGCAAGGATACTGAAGAAGGCTATAAATTTTATTATCATTCGAAAACCAATTTAATGTATTTTGTAAACTTGGAACCATCTGGGACCTCATTTTTGTAAACTCTGATATTTATATAAATCGAATGATAAATCCTTTTTAAAACGACTCCATTAGAGTACGTTTTCTATTGTTATGATTGTTGTGCCATGAAGTAACACCCAGTTTGAATTCCGCTGCGTATCACAAAATTGGGGGTGTTACAGATTGGTATCAGAGCCATAGTTATAGAGAAACGGGTCTAATTGAGACTTAAACTATAACTACTTTTACAAACAAAAACATTTTATAGCCTTCCATTCTCCGTGCCTTCCATCCTCCAGACGATTATGTGACTTTTAGGCATTTTAAGCTATACAAACATACTAGTATATTGATATATACACTTGACATAATTTCAATCATAAACAAAGTACTCAACATATTTGCGTATGCCTATTCTAAGGCATTACGGCACAATCATATTTTCCCAATCATGCATCTACTCATGCATTTTAGGATTACGAAACTTCCTCCAAGACATTGTAACTGACTACAATGGTCTTTCCTACTTCCCAGACATTGTGAGATACAATGGTCTCATTCATTTTTCAAGACACTGTAAATCCTATAGTGGTCTCTATTACATTCTCAGACACTGTAAATCCTACAGTGGTCTCATTTATTTCTCAAGACATTGTGAGTACACAATGATCACTCCATCATTTCTTAAGACATTGTGAGTACACAATGATCTCTCCATCATTTCTTAGATATTATGAGTTGCACAATGGTCTCAACTACTCCTCAGATATTGTAAGTTATACAATAGTCTCTAAAAATTATCTTATAAACAATATATGATATTGTTTTACATGAAACCCGTCACAGTCTATCAATTTCCCTAATGGAAATACAAGAAATAGGATTTCTAAAGGACAAAGTGACTCATCATCTACAAAAGCTGAAGTTCAGCAACGTTCTCTACATTCATCAAAATTCTCTTCTGAAACCTTCATTGTTAAAGGTCCGTGATGCTAGCCAAGTGTAGACTATTTTAGAATTACTTAAGATTTCCTTTCCACACGTATCTACCCATGTTATCTTCTATGCAATGGAATGTGAAAACATAGGTTACAAGTATTTTATGGCCAGGACTTGCAACTGGATGGTTTGATATCGCCTTTGCTTAGTGGATAATTTCTCAAAAGCTATGAACATATCACAAGTATACCTAATTTAGGTATTTGAAAAATTTATCGAACCTCGGCTAAATATAGCCTAATCACCTATATTTAACCCTAGGATAATGGATCATAGTCTGATTAACTATGTTCAACTTAAATTTTTCAAACACTGAGAATAGTTATACAAGGGTTATATTCAGGTAAATTTCCTACTTAAACTCGATAAACCACCAGAAACGATCTAGAGACGTGATAGTGTCTTACCACTCAGCAAAATCTTAACATCTCATTTATACTACCTAATTTCATTCTTGAAATTTTCATACATGAGATAATCCGAACTACTATCTTGGGATAGTCATCAAATCTTCTCGTCATTTCTTAGAGGTACTAGCCTGATTAGGTTTCAAGGTTATCATTCCGCCATATTCCTTTAAAATTCACTTTTGATTTTAAAACAAACTTGACATCTCTACCTAAGAATAATGGTAAACATACGCTACACTCTTCTAATTTTCAACATATCACATCATTATCTTAACTCCATTATAAGTCAGTATGTAAAACTTCACAGTACCACGTTTCTTCTAAACACTATAAGATATGACCTTCATCCCGAAACCACCTAAGACATGATCAACTTTGGAAATGGTTTGGATAACCACTTGCCACTAGCAAGACTTTCCCTACAACGACAGTTTTCACATCATTACAAACCATTTCACACCAACAATATCTTACACCTTTGATTAACAATAGATACCCTAACAACAACAAAACAATTCCATTTTGAGGCACTATATAGACGAAAGTGTTAGTTAACCATTTGCTAGACTAAGGTGTTTAGAAAATCACCCACGAAACAACTAAGAAAACCATACAAATACAAATTAGGCTCCATGCCACACATTATCACCAAAAACTCCATGTTAGAAATTAAGGTTTTATTGATAGCCTCGATACAATAAGATATGATTCGTTTTGAGAATCGGGGAAAGCCAAACTTGAGGTATATTGGACTCTATAAGATTTTAACAAAACCCTTTAAGTGATCAACTTAAGCCACATGGTACATAATACATCCTATGACCAGAAACTTGAAAACGCAAAGGCTAGGATTCGGCGTATACACCCTCATATTCCTAGACACTTCAACATCGAGTAACACACATTGAATTCCGGGACGGAATTCTCATTAAGGGGGTGAGACTGTAACCACCCGCATTTTTAGGTTACTTTTCATTTTCGAGAATTTACTATTCACATTAACTATTCACTTTCACTATTCATCCTTAAAACTTTTATTTCACATTCTCGTAAGATAAATTGTTTTAGTAATGACCTGAGAATTCGACCATCGTTAGATCATTTTCGCAAAAGTTATTAAGTAAACATCGTTTTAAAGTTTCGTTTTGGACGGTCCACCGTTTAAACATCACGCGCTTAACGAAAATCAACCCTGACAATTTTCCTCACATCAGATAAATTTTTAGATCATTCACAATTAATTTGAGAATTTTTAAGAATTATTATTTTTAATATTACCAAATAAGCCCAGCGCAGAACAAAACTAAACTTACGTTTTAAACAATTCTACTTACATCCAGACTTAACGATTCCTGCACTGTGTTTCTAATATGTTTTTGACACTTTTACATTTTTTGGAAAAGTCAAACATATTTCCCTCCTCCTTTGACCATAAAGGAATTAACCTTGTACGTTCTACATTTTTGCTTAAATCGCGTAACTTTTAAATTTCACGAATAACTGTAAAGTTATCCCGCGTATGACGAAAACCACATTTTAACATCTCATATCACTTTTAGACTAATTTTAGTCTACTCTAAATAAATTCACGGTCGTTTCCCTGAAATTTCGTTCTTTTCTGATAAACTGCGAATTATGCGTTTTTTACCCGTATTTCCAGCTTTAACCAGCGTTTTTGCACCCAATGAGACTTATCACCCATTTTATATTTTTAGATGGAGTATAATGATGAGTTTCATCATTCCTAAAAGTTCCGTATTTTTACGATACCCGATTTTACGTTTTATGGCTTAACGGCTTACGATTAGCGATTAACGGAACCAAAACTCACTTCGTAACCAAGATAATACCAAAACTAACCACCTAAGTCATCTTATCTTTTTAGACCGACCTAAGGGGGGGGAGTCATCATTTTGGTGGCATCATCCTAACCATGGTACATTTAGATCTTTACAAGTGTCCTAACTTAACCATGGTTAATATTTAACCCAATATATGGTTAACCAAACTTTCCCTCCTATAAATAGGAAGTAAAATACCTCCTAAAGACCTCCACAATCTGTTCTTGGTCGTTCATATCATAAATCCTTCATATCTTCCATCATTTGATCTATAAACTCCAAGTTTATGCAAGGAAGTTCCAAAGATCAAGCTACTTCATCAAATCTCTAGCAAGTTTAAGTGATCTTCTTGAGTTTAAATCCACTCAAGTCACTTAGTACTTCATCACCAACTCTTCAAGTTTGCAAGGGTGCCAAGGTGTGGAAAGCTAGCTCAATCCAAAGTCTTAAGCGATCAATCAAAGTCTGATCCTTACTAGTTACTCCTTTCTTATTGAAAGCCAAAAGTTGTAAGCAACTTATCACCACCATCATATCATCTTTATTATTCATAATATTAACTACTTCATGCTATATATATAGTTACTATGTTGGATCATGATGTACAAAAATCTTTAAAACAAGTTATAAGAACCTATATGTTAAACTTGGGTTAGTAAGTGTATAAATGATAAACTTTTGTACAAAGTTTCCACAAAATCGACCACATATAGATCTGATACTTTTCATATTCTTGTAGATAATATTAAAACAAAAACATAGCAATTTGAATCACCCAAAACGGACAAACGAGTCAAAAGTTCTAGGCAAAAGAAGTTAGCGAAACATAAGCGCCAAAACTGCCATTTTGTAACTGTTTTGGTTCTGCCATTTTAAAAGTAGTACTTCTGGTCCGATTCATCAAAAAGTTAAAACACGAAAGTTGTCCGGAACGCCGTTTTCCTTCACTTACAAAGACGCTCGGACCTTGAAAACGCATAAACAGGCCATTAATTTTCATAAACAGAAACTGCCCTATATTTAGTCTCATAACTATACTTTTGTCACAACTAAAAACAAACCAAGAGGCGTAATGGCCATAAGCCAAGACCACGGCTACGGCTAATGTCAAAGCTAAGTCTCAAGACCATGGTAGTCAAGACCAAAGTCACGGCAAGGCCATGGCTAAAGCCTTAAGGCTTGTTTACCCAAGACCGTTAACTAAGGTGATTATATTTATGAAAACGACGAGAACTTGTAAAAACTAGATAGTTATTAAAAACATGATAAACTTTATGTTATAAATCTTCACTCAAAACATATGTTGTATCTACTAAGTGCTACAAAAGTAGGGAGATTTGTTAGGAATTAGAAATTCCCGGTATTAAAGAGTCGGTCACCTCAAGTATATGTAATCGTTAGAAAGCTCGTAGTCGTAGTTATGTTTAAGTTAAGTAGTATTTAGTTAAGTAACACCGTGGAGGACGGACGGGTCTTTACCCACTGTATGCCTGATCCACAGCCCGATGTGTGGCGATTTATGTAAGACTATAAATACTCTCTACCTCCCAAGGTAGAGAGTTGGAGCTCATAATAATATCTTTCACTTTCTCTCACTAAGTTCCCTAAACCTCTAACTTTCTCTCTCTAGAATATCATCTTATACGCCACCTTATGCTTATGGTTTGATGTGTATGTGAAAAGTTATATCTTACAATTGGTATCAGAGCGCCATGGTTAGATCATATCTTGCACATCTTTGGATTTCTAGTGGTTTTTAGGTGGTTTTTGAGTTTGAAAAAGTTTAGTGGTTTTTGCATCATTTGGTTGATCTCTTGTGTTAAAGTTTGAATTTTGTTAGTACTTTCATGTTTAGAATCATCACAAGTGTTTAGGTTTTCATTTGGTTAGCTTGAATCATCTTGGTTGGGTTGTTTTTGGATTGAAAAGTGATGTTTATAAGGTTTTTCTTGCTAGCGACTTAGCTCACGGTTTAGTTTTCTTCATAGCGACTTGCTTCACAAAATTGTAGCGAGTTACAGTTTTAAACCTAGCGAGTTAGATCTAGCGAGTTAAAGTACAAGTAGTGGACTCTCAACTACAAGTAGCGACTTGGTGGTAGCGACTTGGTCTGTAGCGAGTTGCTCTTTAGCGACTTGTATTTCTAGCGACTTGGGTAGCGAATTACTGCCCAAATTTTGCTAGCGACTAGAGGGGTAGCGAGTTACTACTTAGCGACTTGCTTTGTGTCTAGCGACTTGGGACTCTAGCGACTTAGTTGGCTAGCGAATTAAGTGTTAGCGACTTGGTGTATTATCTTCTAGCGACTTGAGTGATTGTTTACGGTTTTCTCTTGATTTAGTAAAATCCCGTGAAAGAATCTATTTCCCGGTTTAATCATAGAGTTATAAAATCCCGTATAATCTGTTAACATGTCTACCAACGTCCCTACTATCATCTCCACTGTTGCCGAGGATGTACAAGCTGCTGGCTCAGATACTCGTCCACCCATGCTTGACAGAACTGACTACGATTCTTGGGCTCAACGAATCAGATTGTATTGCCTTGGAAAGGAAAATGGTGTCAACATTCTCAAATCCATTGATGAAGGACCATATCGAGTTGAGACGACTAGAGACATACTTGATACTAATGAAGATGGTACTCCTGTTTACGGAATGGACAGACCTAAGATGTATGATGAGCTTGATGATAAGGATAAAAAGAGATTTGATGCGGATATCAGGGCTTCAAACATTGTTCTTCAAGGTCTT
The DNA here is from genome assembly GCA_019973895.1 of Chrysanthemum seticuspe. Classification (NCBI taxonomy): domain Eukaryota; kingdom Viridiplantae; phylum Streptophyta; class Magnoliopsida; order Asterales; family Asteraceae; genus Chrysanthemum; species Chrysanthemum seticuspe. Next base: position 180,635,965 of record BPTQ01000006.1, read on the forward strand.
CCTAAAGACATCTACAAGCTGATCAATCATAACACTGAAGCAAAGGCAGTTTGGGATAATGTTAAGATGCTTCTCTCAGGTCAGAATTAACTATGGAAGACAGAGAATCCCAACTCTATGACGAATTTGAGCACTTCAAGATGAAACCAGATGAGAGTGTCTATGAGTACTATGTGAGATTTCATAAGTTAGTGAATGACATGAGGAACATCAGAATGACTATGCCTAACATTCAGCTGAACTCTAAATTTGTGAACAACATGAATCCCGAATGGCACAAGTTCGTCACAGCTGTGAAACTCACCAAAGGATTGAAGAATACAAACTATGAGCAACTCTATGCATTCCTCCTTCAGAATGAGAGACATGCTATGTTTGAAAAATTGATTCTCAATCAGTTCAAAACCAACCAGGGAGAGACAAGCTCGTCTAATGACTCAACAGCTTTCTACTCAAACATCGGAATCACAACCAAAGCATCACAAGTCATACCTTTGGGTAATGGTAATCACAAACTCATTCCTGATCCTATGTTCAAACAAGCTGATGCTGATGCTCACGTGGGTAACATCATTAATCAACTAGCTCTTCTCATTAGTCAAAACATGAATTCTCTCCCACAAACCAACAACAACCTCAGAACTGCATCTAACCCACACAATCAAGCCACTGTTAAAGATGGAAAAATCGTGGTGCAACCAGTTCAGGAAAGACAGTATGATCAGGGAAGAGGTGGAGCTGGGAGAGGTTATGTTGGCAACCAAAATCGAGGAAGAAATGGTAACCAAGGTCAGGCTAAGCCAATCAAATGCTATAACTGTGGTGGTGAAGGACACATTGCGAGGAACTGCACATCTCCAAAGCGTCCACAGAATGCTGATTACTTCAGAGATAAGATGCTGCTGGCACAAGCTCAGGACAATGGTGCTGCTTTGGATGAAGAGGAATTGCTGTTTCTTGCTGAGGGCAATGCCAAGACATATGATGCAGATGTGGATGAGCAGCCTATTCAGGAGATAGGTCACAATCATCAGAATGCCTTTCAAGTCGCTGACTGTGATGCATACGACTCTGATGTAGATGATGGACCTACTGCACACACAATCTTTATGGCTAGCATCTCTCCAATGGTTTCTCCCAAGATCTCTTCTTCACCACAAGCTGGCCCATCCAAGGACAAACTCATCTCAGAGGTATTAAAACTATACGATGATGCTGATGTGCAACAGATGCATGACAAAGTACAATCAACTGAAACTATTGAATCAAATATTGAAAATATGGGTAATAACAATATTGTCCCATACGATCAATACGTGAAACAAAGTGAAAGTGAAGACATACCTAGTGATGCATCTTCTGCAGTCAACAATGACTATGTCTTTGATGAATACACTGCATGTGCTCCTGATGATTCCATAATTTCTGAACTAAATGCCTATAAGGAACGTGTTGCTATTTATGAACAACGTGCAAAATTTGAGTTGACCACTCGTGAGCAGGAAATGGATGACCAAGTGAGTACAGTAATTAGAAAAAGTAACTTTTTAAAACAGCTAAACAAAAACAAGAACTTCAAGAAAATGTAAAAATGCTTAAGCAAGATTTTAATGCAAAGGAATCAAAACTCTTGAGAGATTTTTCTAATCTGACAACTTTGAAAAACAAACTTGAAAACAAGTTGTACATACAAGGAAACACCATTCAGACTGCTCACATGGTCACCAAACATCGAGTCTTAAGCGATAAGCATAGCATTCCCCTTGTTGAGGAACCAAATCCAGAGGTAATTCGTGTACGTCACATAAGTAGTTTCTGTATCAGTAACAACTGACGTCTTCTACGTAGTGATCCATACAGAAGTGAAAGTGAAACAAAGTGCATAACTAGCATACCCTGTTATAACAATAATGGGTATAAAAGTTATAAACTAAGTTATCAAAGTCAACTAACATGAAACAGTACGTAGACAACGTGTAGTCGTAGTAGCATATCAAAATTATGGAGACTCTACTCAAACAGGAACCTACCCGGTCGAACACCACTTCTTCTCTAGAACCCTCTTTGGTAACCTCTCTACGATCGGTATTTCTAACACACACGTCATCCAGGTAGTAGATGTAGTCTCAGCATACGTAGTGTCAGTCGCTGAACTTTCCGTAAGACTACTAACACTGGATAGAGGACTTATCCGACGAGTAGGTGTAGACGTAGTATACAGAACCGTGACAGAGAATA
>BPTQ01000006.1:180643308-180657868 GCA_019973895.1 Chrysanthemum seticuspe
TTGTCAAGATACACGTCGAAGTACGTCAGGAGGTGCTCAGTTCTTGGGTGATAAGCTTGTGAGCTGGTCTTCAAAGAAGCAAATGAGTACTTCTATTTCCTCTACAGAGGCTGAATACATAGCCATGTCATCTTGTTGTGCTCAAATCTTATGGATGAGATCTCAATTATCTGACTATGGCTTTGAATTCAACAAAATCCCTCTGTACTGTGATAATAAAAGTGCTATTGCTCTCTCATGCAACAACGTTCAACACTCAAGAGCAAAGCATATCGACATTCGACATCATTTCATCAGGGAACAAGTGGAAAAAGGTGTGGTGGAACTATATTTTGTGAGGTCTGAATATCAGTTAGCAGACATCTTCACCAAAGCTCTTCCAAGAGAACGTTTTGAGTTTATTCTACCACGACTTGGTTTGAAAAGCCTTCAACCAGAAACTCTCAAACGTTTTCAGGAGGAAGACGAGGAGTAAAGGTCTATCTTCATCTATCTCTTGTAAATAGTTATTTGAAAATCAAATAGAAAAATATAAAACTTTCAAAATCCATAAAAATTTGAAAAATTCGAAAAAATCTTCAAAAAATATTGTCATTTTGTCATGTTTTTTTCCGGTTCGATAATATCTACGGTCTTTGTGCTGTCATTCAAAGAATGACACGGGACTTTAGATGTTGTTCGAATTCTTAAAAAAAAATCAAAAAAATTATTTTGGGAGAAAGAGAAAATGGTTTATTGTCATTTTCAGGCAATAACCCGGTTTTAAAAGAAAGAACAGAGCCATGTTTTATCATGTTTTCAAAATTCCATGCTCTGATTCTATAAACATTTATCTACTGAAAACTAAATGCTTTGAAAAATAACTCAATCTCTATTTTTGATAATCATCAGGACTTATATGTCAAAATCTTTATCTCTCAATCAACAACCTATGTCATTGATTGAGGGGGAGAATGATTTCAATTAAATTAAAAAGTTATTTGGCATTAAATTGTTTTCAAAAGATATACATGCATGTTTTATAAATGGAGTTTAAAGTCTTAAAATCCGATCCTCGTCAGTTTAAACGCTTTCACAATCAAGTCACAATTCTCCTTAAAAGCTTTCAAAATCAATTTAAATCTATACGAGATCACAAATCTCAAATGTTTTGATAATTGTGATCGGGGGAGAATGTGTGATTTAAATTGGATTTAAACTGATAATTAGGTAAATGGTTTTATAAAAATGTACATGCAGTCCTTCCCACATGTGACAAACGATTTCAAATTTTCATGCACATGTTGAGGGGGAGCATCTATCTTAAACCTATGATTTGGATTGTGATCAACTTATCTCAATGTGCAAGTTCCCTCTAGTATGTGCAAAACTCTTTTCAAACCTCAAGGCACATATTGAGGGGGAGCAAACTTATGGAAACCTCATCCTTCCCGGAAATGCTATATCTACTTGATTTGATGAGGGAAGTGATGTTGATATCTTTTAGTAAATGGTAATCAAAGAAGTTAATTATTTCTCTTGCCTCCGTGTGCAAAACATTTTCAAATACTTGATGCACATGTTGAGGGGGAGTTCTCGTTCTAAAAATATCAAAAACAATTCAGGTACAAAATGCTTTGATAATATATCACAAGTATCTGAATTGAGTTTCAAATGGTTTTCAATTGGTTCCAATGGCAGATGAACAATACCAAATTGACCGACCAACTTTACTTTATGTACGGTGATATAAGGATGATAAGGTTAGGTATTGGTTCCCATGATCCGCCAGAACCGGAGGGATCTACCCAGGGACAATCCACTAGTTAGTGTAGAAGTCCTTAGGTATGATGACAAAAGGAGAAAAATGAGATATGGGAAGAGTGCGGACTAAGACTGAGCTAGTACTGGAATAAACCCAACAAGGTTCTAGCTATGAAGTCTCGGTAAGCACTGAAGGGGTTGAAGAATTAAAAAGAATTGAATGAGAAATGGGTGAAAACAAATAGCCCTCCATTTATTCAACCTTAGGGCAGAAACCGGGTTCAATTCATATGCTACTGATGGTAACATCGGTATTGAAGACAAGACGTCATGGACCCAGTGACGCACTGCACTTCAACTTTCCAAACCACTCAAGTTCCTCTTAAAAGGTCTTGTTTCATTCTCACGGGGAACCGACATTATCTATCGACTTTCTCTTAGAGATGGTTGATATTGAAGAAGGAGACCCTCTCCCTAGTCTCCGGCACAGGATCCAAATATGCACAAATTGAGTCTAGAGCCACGAGATCATCAATAAATCTCATTAGGACACTTTGAATGAAGACTCTCTGTTTTACACAATGTGGAAAGAGAGATTATATCTTGAGTCCTACGCATTATCCTTGTGGTATTGCCAGAACATTTGAGTGATGTGTTTACATATTCACAATGAAGATGGAAAGCCTTCTGGAGCCAACATCAAACAAGCTCCTGGTAGGTGGCATGTGAGATCTATTATATAGATCAACCATGTGACAACTGAACAGAAACAATGGGGCGATTCAATCTCTTGAATCAATCCTGGTTCAGGTTATGGATTGACGGATACCTTTGAAAAACCGGTCTTTGTGCTTAAAAACTCTTTTCTATAGCACATCGACCGTGTACTCATTTCTCAAACCAAAAGGTGTTTTTATGATCGATAATTGATTTTCAATAAAACCTTCGTTGTATTGCAAAAACAATTTCTATTGAGCAATACACGATTGTTTTTCAAATCTCTTTTCATCAATTAGTGGACTCAAAATTCGCTGGTTCACTCACTCCGTGTTGTCTTCTTTGAGATGTTCCGGTTTGAGAACAGCTAGAACAGCTGCGAAACCCTGTCAAGGAAATTCTTCGGAATTATACCTGATCACAGGCAGTACATGTACTGATCAACGGGGAACCGTGGGCCGTGTACCTCAATTCAACGAAAGTGATCAAAGACACTTTCGTGTGATTTATTGCTAACTGTTGTATACAGGTACACCCGACGTTTGCAGCTGATCAGAATGAAGCGGTCAATCCATAGCCGCATGCTCACTTAACACATTCAACTCAAAAGAAATCATGATTAGTGCATCAATGACTCTGATATTTTCACTCCAAGCTTCTGCTACGCTGCTGCCAATATCATGATTCAACAAATGCTTCCGCTACTCTGATGAGAAGATATCATGATCCAGAATGTGAGCATGTCGGTCCTAAAGTCACAACACCACAAAGGATGTCTTAGAGATATTTTGATAGCTGATGATCTCAAATGCTGGCTCAAATTTATTATCACATGGATCAGTAAAAGACCTCCACTTGGAATATCCAAACATGCAATGTGATGAATCACTGACTACGAGCTTAAAAGCAAAGGACTACATCAAGAATGCAAGATTAATTGTTAATGTATTATCTGGTTGTATTCAATGTATTTTTGGTACATGATTGAGGTGACCTCCCTTAGGGGGAGATTGTTAGGAATTAGAAATTCCCGGTATTAAAGAGTCGGTCACCTCAAGTATATGTAATCGTTAGAAAGCTCGTAGTCGTAGTTATGTTTAAGTTAAGTAGTATTTAGTTAAGTAACACCGTGGAGGACGGACGGGTCTTTACCCACTGTATGCCTGATCCACAGCCCGATGTGTGGCGATTTATGTAAGACTATAAATACTCTCTACCTCCCAAGGTAGAGAGTTGGAGCTCATAATAATATCTTTCACTTTCTCTCACTAAGTTCCCTAAACCTCTAACTTTCTCTCTCTAGAATATCATCTTATACGCCACCTTATGCTTATGGTTTGATGTGTATGTGAAAAGTTATATCTTACAAGATTCATGTGAGGGGTTTCATTTGAGTAAAACGTATCGACGAGTTGCTGGATTTACGATTTAAAGTTTCCTAGCTCCTCGAACGTTTACTGCATGACCTCTGAATTATGATGGCCCGAACGGTAGTACGATATCTATAAACTAAACATGTTTTCACAACTAGACCATTTCTATAAATGACATACACAAATACCATGTACTACATCATGATCAACATAGAGACGTATATAGGATGGTTTATGTTTTCCTAAACATTATTCCGAACCTAAGTCGCAACATTCTATTTTAGGTTGCTCGTAGAAGTTCTCACGGCATATCCATCATTCTCATTTTACATTTGATATCATTTACTCTACGGTGAGTTCATACCCCACTTTCTATTACTTAATTGTTTTACAAACCCTTGGGGGAGATACATGCTTTATTTTAAATCGAACACATTGCTTTCAAATTATACTTGAATATATTAGTTGCACTAAGTACCACTATTGCCAATCTTAAGTCCCTATTATCATGAGCCATTAATCACTTGCGAGTGAACGCGAATAATGTGGATAGATCTATCGGGAATGACAAATCCCGTTTGTGTTGACCGGGTAGGCAAACAAACGCACTCCATTTTAACATCTATAGGTTTATTGGCAAATTACCTATTAGGGCATCGGTTACTATTTTATGACATCTGTTAACGTTTTCGGTATCATGAGCTTAGTGCAATAATATCTCTTTTGGTTTTCAAACCATTGGTGTGAATTTATAACTCACACTACAAACATTATGTGTTCAACTGATTTCCAAAACTCTATGAATTTCACTCAACCTTTGTGTTGACAGTTTTAAGCATGTATTTCAGGTCCATAATGTCGGAAGCTGGCACGGAAGAGCAAGGATACTGAAGAAGGCTATAAATTTTATTATCATTCGAAAACCAATTTAATGTATTTTGTAAACTTGGAACCATCTGGGACCTCATGTTTGTAAACTCTGATATTTATATAAATCGAATGATAAATCCTTTTTAAAACGACTCCATTAGAGTACGTTTTCTATTGTTATGACTGTTGTGCCATGAAGTAACACCCAGTTTGAATTCCGCTGCGTATCACAAAATTGGGGGTGTTACATATTGAATGTATAAAATGACTAAAGAAAGTATATGAGTGTACTTACAAGCATATGAGTTGCTTATCTCAGGTAAACGCCTAACTAGCTGCTAATGGTCACCAAGTTATCTTCACACCTACAAAGCTCTAGCTTAGCCTTCCTTAACACTAACTAAGGTCTTAATTTCAGAATGTTTGTGAGTATTGGAGGGGTTATATGGTGCGTGTGATGGGTGGATGGTATGGTATCATGTGTGTGTTTGTATGGGACTCAAAGGGAAAGGGTATGGGGCGTTTATATAGGCAAGGGGAGTGCATGGTTTTCCAAGTGCTAGGTCACCATGTCTCCCAAGAGAAGAGACATGGTGAGTTGTTTCATTACACATGGGTGGTGTTTGTAGATGGAAGGGGACATGAAGAGGTGTGGTAAAACTCTAGCCAAGAGTTTTACCCACCAATTTTGACCATGGTAAAAGCTCTTGGTAAAAGAGTGATGTGTAAATATTTGGTGCAAATGATTAATTGTGGCTAGGGTTTTTACATGTTGCACTTGGTAACTAAGTAGTAACTAGTTAGTTTAATTTTAACTATGGCAATGAGGGGGGCGTTAGGCTTGAAGGGTAGTACTTAAGGCTTTTTAGGTTGTACCTATTGTATAAATGGTGTAAGTACTAGTTAAGCTTGCTAATTTATTTTAGGTAAAATCTAGTTTAGGTTAATTTAGATGTAATAAATAAAAGTAAAGGCTTAAGTTTGGTGCATTATTGTTTGTACATTAGCATTGTTTTGTTATACTTACTATAAAGAAAATATATTTTTAAGGCTTGTGCATTATAGGGTTGTACCTTGTGCTTAAAAATAGGTACATTGATGTTTATAATATAATTTATATAAGTATTAAGCTTGTATGCATTAAAGACTTGTACATTAATATTTTGAAAATATATCATGTACATAAAATCATGGAGTTGTATATTAGGGCTTGTAACGGAAATTAAAGTATAGCTAGGTTCCGTGCTTTAATGACTTGTACTCTAGGTATAAAATGTTGTACTTTAGTAATTATGATTTAGTTGTGTAAAATCATAGTTAAAATAAATTAGGGCTTCGTGAAAACTCTAATAAATGGCTAACGTTTAGTTCGAAAGTTTAATAATTGTACGTTAACGAAATAACGTAAAGTGGTAAATAAACGTTGAAAACCTTTATAGTTTTATATATAAAGATGTTTATGTTTATTAAAGATGTGAGGTTCATCACATTGGCTAGTTGTTGTGATCAAATAAATGGATATCGTTTCTTAAAAAAAATTTGGACGTAGAAATTGGATAAGTATTCTTTCGTTAGAATATTATATTAGTTTAATACGAGGTGAAATTTACCGGTGGTTACAGTCTCACCCCCTTAAATTGAATCTCGTCCCGAGATTCAGTCCATGTTAAATGTTGAAGTAATGAGGATGAAATGTGGTTTCACTTATGAAAGCTTATAAGTTAGAATTTATTGTTTTTACATATGAATAACATTATTCTAAAGGTCATATAAACTTAAGAAAATTTATTTTGAATGAAGATTGTTATTAGTTTTTGAAGATTACGTTGAAAACTTTCTTAAACAATGAATATTTCGGATGAGAATTTGATGATTGTAGGGAAAGTTGCTGAACTTTAGCTTTTGTAGATTATGAATCAGTTTGTGATCTTCGAGTTCATACTGATGTTGTTTCAGATATAAATAAGCCCACTTATTTATAATCCATCACTTACATAGAGAGGCGTCCCAAATAATGTAAATAAAGAAATATAAACCTATGGTTCGGTGATTCATAATTTCTTTATTTAAATAAAAAGGCGTCCCAATCCATTTAAATAAAGATATTGTAAATCATCATACTTAAGAATTTTTGAATTAACATTCGTACTTAATTGATGAGTTACAAGGCAATTTGGGTGTTCTGGGAATTCAGAAGGAGTATTTGATGAGTGTCTAAATACTCATCATTTTTGTACCAATTAAACTACAAAAACATCTGAAAACACTCAGAAATGCATCAAAATGATAAAAATAGAAGTGGTAGGAAACACTCATAAGGACACGTGGAACCATTTGAAGCTATAAAAGAGAGAGGAGAAGTTGAGAAGAACCAGTAGCTAGTTTTCATAATTTCTTTTAATGTCGTTTTTTCTTTAAAATGTATTAGTTAAAATCAAATGTTGTAGTTTAAGTTTATTTGTATCCTATTCAAGTTTAAACATCTTTGTATTGTACTTTTGATTATCAATCTAAATTTCCATATAAGTTTCCAAAGTTTATGCTACTGTTACAGTTTTCAGTTTCAAAATCCTAGGTACAAGTGTTAGTAGTTAATTTTTAAGCTCATACAAGCTTACTTAAGCTCATTGAAGCTTTTGATAAGGTGGGAATTCAATTCCAAGAAATTTTGTATCTTGGTCAAACAAAGTCAAACTGGGTCAAATCTGGATTTAGAAATGAACAATGGTGTTACAGGATTTGGTTTTGGGTTGGAAATGGTTTGATACATTGATATTGGGTCTGGTGTAGCCTGCAACAACAGTTGGACTCATGTGAGTGTTTATCTCCTTTTCAATTTTCAAATCAGATTGCATATTTTGTTTGTGCTTATATTTGTAGTTGTAAACTGCTTGAATGTGTTTCTATAGTTGCATTTAGGTCAAGATAACTCAGCTTGATCATTGATAGATGATAAATCATCAGTTAGCCTGTTTAAAATTGCAAATCAGATTGTTAAGGGATGTTTGGAATTGGTCTTTAAACTGTACTACAGAATAGCTCAGTGCTTAGCTCCTGATGTTTCATGTTTGTTTATTCATTTGAGACTCATTTGAGTCAATTGCTTGTGCCTGCTAGGCTCAGAAGTCAAATCCAACTCATATCTGTCTCATCAGCTATCTGTTTGGATTTTTGACACTCATAAGCTAGTTTTGTGTTCAAAATACCTAGATTTAGCCTGCATTAGCTTCCTTTCATCATATAACTTCAAGCTCAGTCCAGAAATTTGAATCAAAGTTGGAAATAGTCAACTTTTCAGTTTTGATCAAAAAGTCAAATTGCAAAATCTCAGTTTGAGCCCATCTAGGAAGATTTTTCATGAGCTCATTTCTGAATCATTTTCAATGTAACTTGTGGATTTATAAAGTGCTAATGGTCTAGTTTCTTTTGGTCATTTTTGTGTAATTTTGTTAAATTTTTATAAGCCCCAGATAAGCTGTTCAATATGGTACCAAATCCCCTGTGCAGGGCATTAGGCATGCACAGGTTTTATGCAGGTTTTGTAGAGCTCACAGTAAGCTCATGAGAGCTTGTGTTGAGCTAATTTTTGGCTTATAGATACTCAACCAGGTCCTCTTTATGTCCCAACTTTTATTTTTCATTTTCAGCTTATTTTGAATCATGTGCTTCAGTCCAAAGTAGCCACCCTCTCAACTGATTTTAGCCAATAGCTCATAACATCAAATCTGTTGTAGATTGTATTCCAGAGGTTGAGGCTTGTTAATTCTAGTTGCAATTGGTCATTTTTAGTTCATAGTAGCTTTTGTTTCAGTTGGGTGCCTTTTGGTGAGCTTTTGGCTTATCCAAGTGCTTATTTATAAACACTTGGCACATCAGTTCCTTATTCCTCCAAATAAGCTCTTGTGTTTCCATTTTTCTTAGCTTCCTTATATTATTTTAGAGTTTTCCTGAAATTTTCAGATTTGTCCTAGTTGATTTACTATTTTTCTTAATTTAAAGTAGTTTTTAAGCAATTTTAATTAGCTTTAAATACAAATAATTAAGAAAAGCTTCAAAAAAATAATTTTTCAATTTTCTTAAGTTTAGATAAATATAAAAAGCCAAAAAAGTATTTTTTCCATATTTTTCTTAGTTAAAATTGTATTTTTAAATAATTTAAGTAGTTTTTAATAGTTTAAAATTCCTAGAAAATCCAAAAATAATCAGAAAAATATAAAAATAGTTTTGAAAATTCTATTTTGATATTTTAGATTTTTCTAAGTCTTAATTTTATTTTTCTAGCCTTATTTCCTAATTTCTTGTATTTTAGGCTATTATTTAATAGTTAAAATAGTTTTTAATTAATAATAAATAGATAAATAGTCATAAAAATAATTTTCTTTTTCTATAAATTTTCTCATATCATTAGGATTGTAAAAATGTATTTTTCATATTTTTAGGATTTATATTGTATAAATTTCACGTTTTCATTTGTACGTCGCGTAGTTTTTAATTCAGTTTTATAAAAACATAAAAACAAAAACATCATTTTTAATATAGTGATAGCGTTTATTTAATAGATTTTATCTTTTTAACTTTCTTTAATTTGCATTTAAGCCCCTGTAGTTTATGGGCTTTCTCTTTAGGTATAAATCAACCACAATCCTTTCCCGTTCAAATCCTCTCGATCACTACACGTTTGACTATTCTCGCACAGCTCGTTGGGACTTAACGACCTGGGGAAACACTATACTCTCCTGATCTTCATTGCATTCGTGTTTGAGCAGTTTTAAGCTGATTACGGTCTGCCATTCACAAGTGGCAGGCTTGAGTGATTTAGCTTGACTGTTTGGCGCGGATCAAATTTTGGCGCCGCTGCCGGGGAGCAGTGCTAATAGTCTTACGTTTAGCAGATTATTGATTTGACATCACTCCTTGTTTATACCATCTATATAATCCAAAAACCCAAAAAGATTTTCATTCTTAGTTTTTACATCATGTTTTTCAAAAATACCAAAAATATTCCTCTTTACCCTCCTACCCTTTTTGATTCTTTATCCCTTTACCCTCTATACATTTGATTCTAAACTTCTATTCTCATGGAATCTCTCGACTACGACGAATTCTGGGACGAAGCTGAAAAGCTTCAGACTTTATCACAAATGTCAAGAATTCGTGTTGTTCGTGATGATCCATTAATTCTGCGTAGGGAAATAGAACGAGAAACCGGGGTGACAAAGGACCAGGTACTTCCCTCTAATAATGGAAGTGCTAAATACGTCCAACCCATGGTTATCCAAAGATCTAACCCCTCAATTGCTCCTAAACCGTCTAGAATTGATTCTAAACTTTCACGGTTTACGGTTAAAAGCAAACATGCAGAATTCAGACCGGTGACCAGCAAGAATGACTTGCCTAATCTTCACGTTTCTCAAGAACCAGAACCGGAGACCATAACGGAAGTGGTGGAAATTGCTAGCTCTCAGAGCACACCACTTGTCCCACCTCCGGATTTTTCAAAATGTTCTTCGAGACTTGATAGTCATTCAGATCACCATGTTGGTTTTGTTGATTCTTTGAATAAACAGATTCCTTCTCATAACTCTCAAATAGAATCGTTTATTCCTTGTGTCGGTTGTGGTGAGCCTCTTTCTGGTTCACCCTGTCGTTGGTGTACGTGTGTACAATGTGGTAATGATATTCGGAACGGGAGTTGTTTGTTTTGTGGTTCGAGGAATTCATTTGATTATGATCCTAATCAGAACTCATTTAACGACCCCTCAAACTTTTCCAATTACCCACCACAGCCCGACTCATCTTCATATAATCAACATAACTGCTGTGAATTTTGTGGAGGTCCTCACCAAGGATTTGAGTGTCAATCCGGGAACACGTTTGTCTACGAACAGTTTTCTGGTAACACTCAGGACTTTGGAAATGACCAAAATCCATATTATTCACATGACCACCCACAACAATCATTTTGTTGTGAGAACTGTGGAGGTCCCCATTTCAGCTCTGATTGTCAAACAGGGAATCCATTTCCTTGTAACAATTACGACTATCCATATCACGACCAACCTCCACAGTGCCAAATGACTCCAACTCCTTAGCAAGCCCAACAAGACACTTATCTAGAGCTTCTGGAGTTACTGAAAAGAGGTGAGGAGTTCAATAAAACTGTACTTCATAATATTCCCAGTATTTCTTGTGTATATTGTGGGGGTCCTCATGATGATTATCAATGTCAACCTTCCGGTTTTGACAAATCTCCACTCCCACAATGTCCTGTCATTCAAAATTCACATGAGAAATCCATGGAAGAATTGCTAGCTGAAGATCAGGCTGCTAAAATAAATTCCCAAATTGCCTTTGAAAGATCTGTTAGGGAATCAATTGCAAAAGAAAAAGCAGCCAGATCTAGCTCTCAATTTCGTTTTATTCCTGATGACAGTGATGATGAAGATACACTTGATTCATCAAGTTCATCAGATGATATCCCAGCAGTTGAGATTCCATCTCAAACAACTGCTATCACACCCGAAGCTCCCACTCACTCTCTGACTATGGGGGACGAGCATCTTGACACTGTTCCTGAAAAGGAATCGGACGAATTCATAAAGTCTAGTGTTGAGAACCTTGTCCCAATCCCGAGAGAGTCACAGGGAACTTCTGATCATGTGTGTGATTCTATTTCCCCTCTTGAGTGTTCAAAAGATCATTTTGAAACTTTCTCCGATGTTAGCGACGATTGTACTTCTCATGGAAACATCGAGTATGTTGAGGCATCACTCCCACAGTCTGATGCTGATCATCATCTTGAGGAGTTCACCAATGAACTCACTCACATCAATCCACTCTTTGATTTCGAAGCCGATCTGGAAGAGACTGAAAGTCTCATTGATAATGATCGTTCACTCACTTCTTATCCCAACAGTCCAATAGAGAATATTAATCACTTTGTTCCTGAAACATTCAAAACAACTCTCACTAATCCTCTATTTGAATTCAACTCTGAATTCACCTTAATTTCTGAGAATCCACTCTTTGATACTCAGATTGAGGATAGTGATGAGTCTACAATGGAACAAGAATTCACAGATTTACATCTTGTGATTGATTCTCTTCACGAGGAGTTCGCCGGTGAACTCACTCATATCATATCTCCTCCGGAGTATGATAACTTCCATTTTGATCTAGACACACCCATAGCATGTCTTGATCAAGTAAGCTTAACTGAGGAGATTCATGAAACTATGAATTCTCTTATTGAGGATGAAGAGTTAGTCATGATTTGTATCATGATTTTCTTTCTTTTCTTCATATATCCCGTGGCTTCTCCTGTTCTTCACTCCTTCGGGAATGAAGACATTATCTTTGACCCTGGCATTTCCATGTGCCATTTGTGAGCCGGGTCTGTCTGCATCTCATCGGTGTGGAACTTTCACGTACTTCAATGTTTATCCAAACATCTTGAATGAAAGTCCGATGGTGACTATCTCTTCCACTTACTTCCCCATGAACAAATTAATTCGGGGTCGAGTCAAGCTAGCGACTCGGTAATCAAAAACAGTAGTTAAACATGGGTTTTCACCCGTGTGTACCACCCTAGTGTGGGGGAGATGCCCCACATGTTGTATATAGATCTAAAAGATGAATGAAAATTGTAAATATTAAAAAAAAAGAGAATAATTGTTGTGTTTCTACACTTAGCTAGAATGTTATCTTTTTACGTTCTAAGTTTCGGCATAACAGCCGGTACTTTGAATATTGAGGACAATATTCATTTCTAAGTGTGGGGGGGAAATTCTGGCGAATTTTGATCATAAATGTACCCATTTAGTCCCTTTTTCCCCCAAAATGGCCAAATTTTAAAATTTTTTTTAAGTGGAAGTACTATGTACTAAACACAACAAATGGTAATCAGTCCACCATGTCTAACCCACATAAGGATTGGCTAATCCAGGAGCAAACGGCTCTTGGTAAAGATATCTCAAATCCGTTGACGGCTTACAATTTGCCCAAAATTGTATGGTATTCAGCTCACCATATCCTTAAAAGTGAAGAGTTGGCTAGCCCGCAAGTTTATGGCTTGTGGTAAAGGCAGTGGAAAAACCATAATTGGTAATCAGCTCACCAAAGATAATATTGATAATTTATCTAAGAGTTGGCTAGTCCAGAAGCAAACGGCTTCTGGTAAAGACAAATCAAATCCGTTGAAAGCTGGTGGTTTGCTCAAAATCACTTGGTTATCAGTGTACCAAGGTTCTTACTTGAACTGAAACATTTGGCTACTCCAGAAGTAATGGCATTTGGTAAAGAGATGAAATCCATTTATTTTTCTCAAAACATTGCTAGGGACTAGCAATATCTTAGTGTGGGGGATTGATGAGTGTCTAAATACTCATCATTTTTGTACCAATTAAACTGCAAAAACATCTGAAAACACTCAGAAATGCATCAAAATGATAAAAATATCACAAATAAGTGTTTTATATGTTTTAATTGCAAAAATATCAAAATCTGGTGAAAAACGTATAAAATTTGCATAATTGGCAGTTTTAGTCCCCCAAGTTTCAAAAGTTGTCAAAAACAGTCCCTGGTAAAAACAAATAAAGAAAAATGTTATTCAAGGTCCCTGAAATATTTTAAATTGTCAAAAATGGTCCTTGAATAAATCTTTTGTCAAATGGCAGAAAAGGTCCCTCAAGTTTCAAAAATGTCAAGTTTGGTCCCTGGAAATTTGAAAATGACAAAACTGGTCCTTGTACTATTGGAACTTGTCAATATTGGTCCCTTGTTACAACTTTGGAAAATTACAGGATTGGTCCCTCATCTTTCAGAAAATTACAAAACTAGTCCTTGTAAACCTAAGCCAAGTCATAACTCAAATTGACCCCTGCCATTAACCTGTTTTGACCCCCTTTCACACCATTTTAAACTGCCCAGGTCAAACCACCCAAGTCAAACTAGCCTGTTTCCCTCCCTTATGGGTTTCTTCCTCACCACTTGCCTGCTCCTCTGCAACCACATCTCCCATCACCCTCACCTTATCCCAACACCTCTCCCACCTCATCATCACCCCTACAAGTCCACCCCCCCCCCTAGTTGCTAGCTCAAAAGCCCTATAAGTCAAATTAGGCTTTTCCCGCCAAAAATCATATAAAGGCTAAAATGAACACTGCTCACCCATTGGCTCAAAGAAGTGGTGGGAAACACTCATAAGGACACGTGGAACCATTTGAAGCTATAAAAGAGAGAGGAGAAGTTGAGAAGAACCAGTAGCTAGTTTTCATAATTTCTTTTAATGTCGTTTTTTCTTTAAAATGTATTAGTTAAAATCAAATGTTGTAGTTTAAGTTTATTTGTATCCTATTCAAGTTTAAACATCTTTGTATTGTACTTTTGATTATCAATCTAAATTTCCATATAAGTTTCCAAAGTTTATGCTACTGTTACAGTTTTCAGTTTCAAAATCCTAGGTACAAGTGTTAGTAGTTAATTTTTAAGCTCATACAAGCTTCGTATTTGAAACCTTTGAATATACCTTTAAATCTAACTATTAGTTTTCATGTTATGTTTCTACAAATTTGAACTTATCCTATGTTTATTTGAATTTGATGTTGTAAACTAAAATTGATTATGTAAAATTTCTTTTTTGCTGTAATTTTCTTTAATACTTTTGATCGATGACCAAGAAGAGTTGAAGAGGAGAGAGAAAATATCGAAGTTTACCAAGGTGCACAGGAATACTCACAAAGGGTGGTGAAGAAACTCGGTTACCCACTCGTCACAAGTAAAATCGGAAATATACTAAAAACCGCCCTTTTCGGATTAAACTGAATATCCCGAAAACTCGATCGTTGATCCCCCCCCCC